>BCLH01003698.1:0-17781 GCA_001602315.1 Zoysia pacifica
TATGCTCCTAATAACTATATGAAATGTTTCTAATGCCAGTCCATATGACATCTGGTATGTCTGAATATGTATAGATATTAGATATATACAAGGAACCAGACTTCCATCATTTTGTTTCAACAAATTTGCGAACATAATGGATGATTCTGGCGCTGCATGCAGTACTTTTTATTTTGTTAGTATATAAAATTTTATACCAATCATTTGTCTTACCCTCCAGAATTACATGTTTGTACATTCCTGCCATTATGTGCTTACAATTTGATGTCGGCATCCAACAATTTTATATATAAGTTTCAATATACAAATTGAAATGTCGTTTGTTGTGGACTTTTCAGCACATTTACATTTGGAGCGTACTGAGTACACATTTCAGATGGAATGTGTAGATCGCATTGATTACTGTTTTCTTCACGCACTTGTCTCACTTGAACATACAATCAATTACGACGCACATAAATGGATCAGAAACCTTTTTCAAAAACAAAATTATGAAACTGATTAGGACTTGTGTAATATTGACATAACTGTGACAGTAAGCAAAATGATTTATTTTTTCTTGTTTAATTAATCAATGTCAAATCATGTGCGAATAAGGTGCCTGTGTATTATTTTCTTAATTACACGTAATATAAGCAGGTGGCGCTGAAGCATGTGGAGCCACTATCGGCGGGTCAGATCCTGGGCATCTACAATTTCCAGCAATCAGTTCAGGAAAGGGAGGAGGCCCTCAGCCATGACATCGTGGCCATCCAGAATACCATTTCTGATATTGTGGCCGCCCCAGACATCGCCCCGGCCACATTTATGGGCCACATGTCTCTCGCCATGAACAAGGCGGCGTCTATGGAAGGCTTGGTCAGGCAGGTATGTAATTGTGTCGCACTCATTCTGGTCAGCGTGCACCTATATATATACATGTATAAATCTGGAGAAGAATGCTATCTATTCGTGTGCACCACACGATGTTAAGTATATGAATCAGAAATCTCAAGTCACCCTTAGCATACAATGACAAGACGAAGAAGCCCCTGATGCAGATAGTCAGCAGTTAGCACCTACTAGTAGTGTACTTGCGGCAAGCCTGCAGCATATGATCGGTTTAGTTGCTTGCTTAGTTTTTTTCATATGTACACTTTTGCATGCTGAAATAGGGTTGCACAAAATACTGGGAGCTATAACATAACTAACTCAAGAAAAAAAATCCATTTTCTTATTAAGTTGCATTTGTAAATAAAAATATTCCTGTATCTGATTCTGATTGTTATCAGGTACCTAAATCCAAGGAAAGCTATAGAAGAAATAGCACTGTCTTTAATACAACTAATGTAAAATGTCTTTTGCTTCTCCTACTGCAGGCAGATGGACTAAGGCATCAGACATTCCATAAGCTGCATGAAATCCTGACCACCAAGCAGGTTGGCAGGTGTCTGGTGGCGATATCCGACTACTTCCACCACCTTCGTGCACTCAGCACGCTCTGGGTTGCGAGACCAAGGCAGGAAGAGGGACCAGCTATCTAGAAGAAGCTCTCTTAAGAAGAGGAGGAAGAAGAAGAACAATAATGCATGCGTCTACATGTTTAATTGCTCTTCTTCTTCTTGCATGATTGATAGATTAGCCTCAGAGAAGAAATTAAGCAATGTATGCAACATTTAGTTAACCTTATTAATAACTAATGTAAGGTTGCCGTATCTCGATCTTAGACTATTGCACATTGAAGAGAGGATAGCCGGTAAGGTCTCCCGTTGACCCGTTCATGTGTGAGAGCTTTAACTTTAAGGTCTACATGCTTTGTTTAGTGGTAGAGAACTAGAAACAGTGGATTTTTTTGTACTTTTCTTCTGACGACCTCTTCTCTGACTGTTAATATATATTAAGTTCACCCAGAACATTCGTTTGGAATGATCTTTTGGATGGTATAGTTACCTGGTAGTAAGATCATGTCATGAATTTGCGTGATCAGCTTGCGATCAGAAGTTAGTATGAAGCTAGCAACTATTTGGTTACTTTATATCTTTTGATTTAGAAAGTAGTTGCTGATTAGGACCCCCTATCATTGGTTGTGTTCCATCCTATATTTCTGGTGGCCATAAGTATCAGCTATCCTCTATCCTCCTGCTGGAACTGCAAGTCTGCAACTCAGTTCATGCCTTAGCTAGGGGCTGTCCCAAAGCCTTCCGTCCATTTGCATGGATCTCAATGAGTAAATGGTTCTCTACATCTTAGGAGGTAAAAAATCTTTCATAATTATTAATTATAACAAAATTTATTTTGGAAAAAAATTAATGAGTTACGAAAAGCAATGCATATATGGCATATATAGTTTTCATATTAGCTCAGGTGATTATATTTCATATTTTTTTTCTAAAATTCAATGGCTGACATTGATTTGGTGGTTCACCTCTTAGGAGTTAAAGTGGTTGGTCTACCTTAGCAAGCCTCTTGTATTATTAACCACTCCGAATTATCCTAAATATTTAGATAGAAATAATGTTTTGTCTAATAACTAAAAGTTCATGTATATACTACTGAACCATTACTGGACTGTCTGACACATCAGTTTCACTTGTGGCATTTTTACAAGTTTACAAGTTTCTTTGAATTTCTTCTCACGTATGTTCACGCTCAAGTTCCCTCTCCTCTCACATCAATCACCTCCTGCTTTCCCTCTCCACACTCCCTTTTCCTTTTTTCTTTCTGCAAATTCCCACTGATAGGGACCTAGAATAATCTATCACCGTACGTCACAGGAGCATTCAGAATACATCTTCGATAATTCTAAGACAGGCTTGGTTCAGACAATAATGCACGACGTGATCAAAAAGGGCACGATAGGATGAACCTTGTTTACCCTTAAATTTAAGAGTTGCTACTTCCGACTTCCAAGAGATGGAAAAAGAAGTGATGTTCACGGGAGCTGGTGGTGGGTCTGGTTTGAAAATGTCTTTGGAATTTTATATGACTGATATTAAAATTAATCTGTGGGAATTAAAGAACTATAAAACCTAATTTTTCATTTCTGGTTGACAAAAAAATATCACTATTGCAGATATTGGTCATATCAATGTCCCTGCCCTCTGTTTACCAAATGCGACACCCTATGTGAGCTCAGGATTCAGCAGATCAAACAGTGTGGTGAGATAATTGAGTCTTTCCCCCTGCCATGCATTCTTTCATGACTTTTTCGATCTGGAGCTAGATTACAAAGCAGACTAATTTTTCGTTAAAAAACCAGAGTATGAAGGTTAAAATATTGAATTGATTGAAGGAAAGTTGTCCTATGTGGTGCCTCTGTCTGACGAAAATTCCGCTATACGCTTAAAATCTTTTGAAATGAACTCTGGGGGCCCGGCAGAATCAAAGTTATAGAACACTACTAATAAAATTATCACCTTAATGGTACGGAGACAGGGAATAGGACCGATGGCGATGTGCGATAATGCAGCACTTATTATGGTTGATGGTTATTGACTTTTAGAGCGTACCTACAGTAGGTAACGTGAAGAGGAAGTTGTTACAGGTTATGTACAAGCTTTGGTTCACATTCAAGGCGGTATACCTGGACCTGAGCTTTGGCACAAGCACAAAGAGAGTGAAATTAACCAGCCTCTAAACAGAGAGCTGGCACTATCATTAGCATTTGACTTAGCATTATATTACCTTTTGACATATTGTATGTACTCACTTTGTTGGCTTGTGACAAGAGCTTGTAAGCACTAACATATGAATGTGATTTTAATTAAATTAATTGTTATGAATTATTCAATGTCATTATATATGTTTCCGGTACATGTTGAATATGACGTGGACAGAGGTGAGATTGTCTATGGATAATTATTTATGGATTTGTATTATAATGAGGTATGTTTTTTTATTATGTCAATCGATGGCAACAGACTGTGGTTGGTAATTCCATTAGTAGCAACGCATGGTAGGTCGGTAATTTTTTGACTTTACCGACTGATGATGTGTTGGTAAAAAGATGTCGGTCGGTAAAACTTTTATTGACGTCACATATACTGACCAACATTATGGGTCGGTAAAGGTCTTTGCCGACCTATGATAAGTCCCTAAAGGTCCTTTTAGCGACTGATGATAAGTTACTAATAGTGAACCGTGGTGTAGTGTGGGCTCAAGCTTAGCTTGTCCAAGGCTCCTTGGACCGAGAAATTACTCGACAAGCTTGGATAATGCTAAAGGTTATATAAAAGGTCAAATAAATGAAATTGAAGTATGATTTAGAAAGCTAAATTATTTAGTATAAAATCTTAACCAAATTCCGCAGGAAACAAACAAATGCTATTTTTTATTAAAATATGTAGAAAATCTTCACTCTTTTAGTTACATAATAAAAGAAATCAGGATGAGAACCCATTACAACACACCCCATACTAGTGCTGATTACATTCACGTCTTTAGTTACACAATAAAACGATCCCTTCAAGATGCCAAAGACCATAAGGCGATGCTCTTCTCCAGTCAAGATCAAAGCTTATGCATGGCTAGGGGTCGCTTCATCGAATACGCAGTGATTCAATAGGAACCAAACTCCAAGTACTATATAATAGAATTGACTTTTCAGATCATGCAGCAAATGAGCTATATGTAGGATGCGATGGGGCAATTAGAGAGTCCCCGTGTCACTCTTGGGCGGCTTGGGCAGCACCCCCACGCCATAGCCGCCGCCACCTCCTCTACTGCCTTCCCGCCGCGCCGCTGCCAGAGCCTGTCATCGGGGCCAACTCAGGAGGCAAGCCATGTGTTGACACTCAAAAATCACAGGGCCACCGAAGTATCCGGCACATTGCCGGAGTGTCCGATGAGCCCTCTCGGGTTTCCAGAATTACACAACGGAACCTCCAGAGACTCCGGTCCCCGAAATATCCGACACTTTACCGGAGACTCCGGTAATGCTGATTTCGAAAAGTTTTTAGCAGATTAATTCTAATTTCTTTCCTAACTCTGAGATTAGTTGCCCTATAGGATATGACTATCCATCCTCTATAAAATAGAGGCCCATGGCCGGTTGAGGATTATCCCAATCGATCAAAACAATTTGCCTTTACATTTCGTTCTTCTCCAAACATTAATTCTCATACTCGATCCTCGTGATGTTCTTCCTTCGCCTCAATGACGTTTGAAGACGATTCGGCTGGCTTGACCGTGCCTAGATCATCCCTAAGACGATCCTCCTTCGACGGGGTCCCTCTCGAGCCAGGATTGTCTAGGTGCTGCCCCAAACTCGACGTTGAAGAAACATCGGCATTCCCGCACACTTTTTGGTGACTCCGCATTGAAGAAACATCGGCGTTCCCGCACACTTTTTGGTGACTCCGCTGAGACAAGCGATTCCAGTTGCACAAACCGAATCGTCATTTCCACCATGACCTCTGAGATCTCCACGACGAATATCGTCATGCCATCCTTGGAGGAGTTGCTCAAAGAGACGCGCAAGGCATTCTTGGAACGTCGAAGGGCCTCTGACGAGGCGCAGAAGGCGCGCGAGGAGCGGGAGCTGCAGGAGGACTTGGCGTGTTTCAAAAAGGACCGCCAAGGTGCAATCTCACAAGTGAAGGAGCCCATTCTTTTGGCCGTCAACGACGACGCAGCCATGGGTGCTGCCAATGTAAGGACATCTTCGCACCCTCTCGTTACTTTTGAAGACCTTTCGTATTACTTTTCTAATATGAAAAAGGTTTTGAAGAACGATATGCAATATATGATCCAAGAAAACTTGTCTAAGTCTAAAAATGTTAGTATTGCATCATCATCTAATGTTGTGCATATAGGTCCTACTACTAGTGCTTCGGCGCCTACTACGTCAAGTGTAGAACAACTTCCGTATGGCATGCCGTTGAACTCGTTTAGTGAGTAAACTAGTTTTCCATCTCATACGCAAACTAGTGCTTTGGTAGTGTCTCCCGCTAGCGTAGAGCCAATTACTAGCATCTCTAATCTGGCTACTAGCCGATTGAATGAATTGGCTAATTTTGTTTCTCCTTACCGTACCGTCGTATATAGCACACCACATATCCCACCTAGCAGTATGGGTATCTCTCATAGACTCATTCCTAATGAATTGTTAGGCGCCATGAAAACAAGCACACATCCCTCGCCACCGGGCACATCCACTAGGCCACCTATAGCAAATATAGAAGAGTGTATGGCTCGCATTAAGGAAGACTTAAACAAACAATTTTGTGAGACACTAGCGGTAGACCTCAAGGGAAGGGACAGGATTTATCAAAAACCGTACCCCGCATACTTTGATTCGGTCCTATATCCCATTGGATGGCGTGTTTCCGACTTTATCAAATTCAATGGTGAAGATAGCAAAACCACTTGGGAACACGTTAGCCAATATGTAGCACAACTTGGAGAAGTGAGTTTTAGTGAGTCTTTGAAAGTACGATTGTTTTCTTTATCACTAACCTGAACCGCTTTCTCTTGGTTTTCATCATTGTCTTCGGGATCCATATACACGTGGGAGTCTTTAGAGCACAAGTTTTATGACCACTTTTATTCCGGGGACAACGAATTGAAGTTGTCGCACTTGACATCAGTTCGGCAAGGGAAAGAGAAACCCGTCGTTGACTATCTTCGACGGTTTAGAGATATTAAGAACCGATGCTTTAATTTAACAATTTTTGAGAAAGACTTAGCCGACCTAGCTTTTAGTGGTTTACGGTCGCATCTTAAAAAAAATTGGAGGGATACGACTTTCTTAGACTCACCCACCTCCAACAAAGGGCTTCAGCTCAAGAAAGCTGAAGCAAAAAAATAGAACATGACTGCAGGACCCGTTGTAGCGTGCACGTCGTGGAATGTGATTCAGATAGCTCTGATGATGATTCCAATGACATTTCGACCGTCAAGTTCATTTGGTCCTCTAAGGCCAAATTATTAGCTTGTGATTTGCTCAAACCGGTTCACAAAAATCGGAAAGACGACGTGAAATACACCTTTGATGTAGCCAAATGCGATAAAATATTTGATGAGCTGTACAAAGGTGGATATACATTAAGATCACATATACTTTACCTTCGGTGGGTGAGATTAAGCGTAGAGCATATTTTAAATGGCTAACTCTTATTCTCATGCGACTAATGATTGCAATGTTTTTCGTCGACAGGTCTAATCAGCCTTTAATGAGGGACGATTGAATCTTAAAGAGATGCAGATCGACAAGCACCCTTTCTCCGTCAACACTCTAGAGCTCAACCTCAAGGTGTTGATTCGGCCTCATCAAGCCGATACAACCAAAGGGAAGAATGTGATCATCGAGGATGAGATGCCTGTTTCTCCAAGTGAGAAGGGTGGCTCTAGGAAAGTGGTACTCGAGAAGTCCTCCGATGGTTAAAAGTCTCTAAAAGTCACTATCCAAGGCTCTAGACCTGGAGGGCAAGCTCCACAGCCCAAGATGATAAAGCCAAAGAATCCTGAAGTGGGCAAGTGGAAGGTGAATTAAGGCAAAGCCACGGATCGGAAGATAGGGCCTAAAAGCGCTTTCGACAGGCTCATGGCTAAGTACAAGAGTCAAAAGACTAATTTAAATAATCGGTCTATGTAGCGATCAAGATCACGACCTAGGGGAGGCAGCTCACCTAAGAAAGAGATGAGGCTAACCATGAATGTACGCGGGCCACCTCCTCTTTTTTCTCCACATGGCTTCGGAGTGCCACCGCCGTGGTTCTATCTTATGCCTTGCCCACCATTCTCGGTGTGGCATCCATAAATAGGACCGTGGATGCCCGTGCCACCGATGTCTATGCCACCGAGGCCCGTTCTATCGATGCCATACCCACCATTTCATCCGGGGTAGAACGGACCGAGGGGAGATGTCTTCACAAGGATCTCTAACCCTATTCCGGATCGGACGGATTCTCGACCGATCAAGGTTCAAGGAGGGAGCTCCACCACCGCATCTAAGCAAGAGTGGCATCCGAAGCAAGGTAACAAACCTGCTCCCTCCACCGTTGTTCATCACGAGAATACATCCAAAGGTGTCGTGAAAATTGGCACTATTGATGTCAAGATCGAGGGAGTCTTCACGGGGCTGATCACTTTGGATGATCCGGTCGAAAAGGCCTCCCATGACCATGAAGCTAGCAGCAGCAAGAGAGCTCCTCCAAGTACACGTAACCAAGGTGGTGTCTGCTGGCTTGACCCACACTCAAAAAAGAAAGCTCCAAAGGTTGCGCCTCCGAAAGATGCGAGAAGAGGAGGCGGAGAAGAGGAGGGATGAGGTCTTCATCGAGATCAAACCGATGGTCCCTCAAAGTAAGCAGTGGAGGCTGAAGGAGCCTAAGTTCCCGACTCCACCGTTGACGGAGGAAGTGGAAGCTGCTCAGAAACCACTTGGTTTGGCCGACGCCGTCTTGGGAGAGGACTCTACAGCACCCTCACCCACGGAAGACGTCGATATATCCGAGTTCGATGACGACGACCTCTTGGACTATGAGCCTACACCGCCTCGGAAAGGTATAGACATTAACACCATTTGCTTATCCCTTTTCGATTATTCGTTTATAGAGGAAGAAGAAGTCATGGCACAATTCGACTTTGAGCCGAAAAGTGCTATCTTAAAAAAAGTCGAAGAATCAGAGAACCATTTGAAACCATTCTATGTGAGAGGTCATATTAATGGCTCACCGATATCTCGTATGCTTGTAGATGGCAGTGCTATTGTTAATCCAATGTCGTATTCTTTGTTTAAGAAGCTAGGTAAGACCGATGACGAGCTTATCCAGACCAACATGACTTTAAATAGTGTGGGAGGAGGAGACACTATCGAGGCTAAGGGGGTCGCTTCTATGGAACTCATCGTTGGAAGCAAGACCATGGCTATCACTTTTTTGTTGTCGATGTGCGCGGTAGTTATAGCTTAATTTTAGAGCGTGATTGGATTATGCTAATAGATAGGTTTCTTCTACTTTACACTAATTCTTGATATAATGAATTGGTGATGATGTAGAGGTTGTTCATGCGGATGCATTGGCCTGTGTTGCTATGGCCGAATCATCTTCTTTGCCGCATGACACTGTCAAGTGCTTGACCGGTTTAGACTTGACGGATTATAATTTTTTTAGTGCTACTAGAGATGGTTTTGTACCAGTCAATGTAAAGTCGATGGAGAATCAGCTCAACCATATAATGTGATTTAATGGATTTTAATCTTGATTGGTTGCAAAAGAAAGTGGAACACTATCGGTCCAATATGAATGATATGTGAGAAGCTATTGAGGAAATAGAAGATATAGATAAGTTAGGACAAGGATTCACATCGGCCGATCCTCTTGAGGAGGTGAACCTTAGCAGCGATGATAATCCGAGACCAACTTATATAAATAAAAATTTGAAAGCCGATTATAAAGTGAAGTTAATCGGTTTACTAAAAAAATATGTGGACTGTTTTATATGGTCTTATAATGAAATGCTCGGGTTGAGCCACGAGCTAGTTGAGCATCGGCTTTCAATAAAATCTGGTTTTAGACCTTTTAAGCAACCGATGAGAAGGTTTAACCCGAATATGTATGATCGGATTAAAGAGGAAATTAACCGATTATTTGATATGAAATTTATAAGACCTTGCAGGTATGCGGAGTGGATCTCCAACATCATGTCGGTAGAAATGAAGAACACCGGTAAGATTAGAGTTTGCATTGACTTTAAAAATTTGAATAGAGCCACTCCTAAAGATGAGTATCCTATGCCCATAGCCGACATGTTGATTAATGATGCTTCTAGCCATAGAGTTATTAGCTTTCTTGATGGTAATACAGGATATAACCAAATCATCATGGCCAAAGAAGATATGTCTAAAACTGCTTTTAGATGTCTCGATTTTGTAAGATTGTTTGAGTGGGTTGTCACGACTTTTAGGTTAAAGAATGCAGGTGCCACATATCAGCGAGCCACAAACTTTATCTTTCATAATTTGCTTGGTGTTATCATGAAGGTTTACATAGATGATGTGATGATCAAATGAACGCTTTAGATTCTTACTTGGCCGATTTGCAACTTGCCTTAGACTGAATGCATCGTTTCAGTTTGAAAATGGATCCGCTCAAATGTGCTTTTGACGTATCGACCGGGAAGTTTTTAGGCTTCATAATTTATGAAAAGGGCTTAAAGGTAGATCCTAAGAAGATAGAATCAATTAGAAATGTGCAAGCGCCTACATGTAAGAGAGAGTTGCAAAGCTTCTTAGGAAGAGTGAATTACTTAATGCGCTTCATTTCCAACTTGTCGGAAAAGATTAATGTATTTAATCCTATTCTTCGGCTAAAAAATGAAGTCGAATTTACTTGGGGGCAAAACAGCAAGAAGCTTTTGAGAAAATCAAAGAGTACTTGTCTTCACCATCGGTGCTTAGGGCACCTAAGGGAGGAGTGCCTTTCTGTCTTTACGTAGCGGCGAAAGATGATGTGGTTGGTGCTGTTTTGATAAAAAAGCCGAAAGAAAGGAATACGTGATCACCTATGTGAGCCGACAGTTGGTGGATGTGAAAACAATGTACACTTTTATCGAAAAACTATGCTTTTCCTTGTATCATGCTTGCACCAAGTTGAGACATTATTTGCTATCTAGCACTTTTGTGGTTGCTTGTCAATCTGATGTTATAAAGTATATGTTGCATAGGCCGATTTCTAGTGGTAGGCTTGGTAAATGGGCTTATACATTGATTGAATATGATTTGGCTTATGAATCGTTGAAATCCATGAAAGACCAAATTGTTATTAATTTCATTGTTGAATATCGGATTGATTTAGAACATGATCTAGATGTGGCTTATGTTACTTTTACCTTTTAGAAGTTATATTTTGATGGATCGGTTTGTAAAGGGGGTCAAGGTGTTGGTGTGGTTTTAGTATCTCCTTATGATGCACACTTTGAATTCTCAAACCGATTAGAGTATGATTGCACCAATAACTAAGCCGAATATGAAGCATTGTTGTTCGGTTTAGAGATGTTGGAATCTGTAGGGTTAAGCATGTAGAGGCTTTCGGCGATTCATTGTTAATAGTGCAACAAATTTTTGAAAATTTTCAATGCTTAGACGGATCATTAAATGCCATCTTAGATAAGTGTCTAGACATCATTAAAAGAATAAATGAATTCAACATACATCATGTGCTTAGGCTAGAAAACAGTAAAACCAATGAGTTGGCTCAACAAGCATTGAGTTATAATATTAGTAAAGGTAGATTTTCAGTCAATAAGAAACCGATGCTTGAGGTGTTGAAATTAGACCGTTCGGACACTAACACGTCAAACTGTGATAGTACTGAACCACTTGATTGGAGGTCACCCATAATTTCAAACATTCGTAGCCCAACCCAAAGTGTAGATAAAAAAGTTTGGCATGTGGCTTTTAAGTATATTTTGATCGATAGTGACTTATATCGTTGAACGGGGGATGATTTGCTTTTTAAATATTTGGGTGATGACGAGACTAGATTAGCTATGGGGAAGTCCATGAGAGCATTTGTGATACGCATCAATCGGTTCTAAAAATGAAATGATTTTTAAGGAGGGCCGAATTCTATTGGCCAACCATAATTGCTGATTGCTACCGCTACTTCAAAGAATGCAAAGAGTGCTAAAGATTTAAAAACATTCAATTGGCACCCGCGGCCATAATGAACCCTATCATAAAACTATGGCCATTTTGAGGATGAGGATTGGACTTCATAGGGCAAATACATCCTCCATCTTCGAAGGGACACTGTTTCGTGTTGGTCGCGATGGACTACTTCACCAAATGGACCAAAGTGGTGGCTCTTAAGAACATGACGCACAAAGAGGTAATTGAGTTCTTTGCCGAGCATATTATTCATAGATTCGACATACCTCAAACTTTAACTATCGACTAGAGAACTTCCTTTACGTCTGGTCGTGTTAAAGTGTTTGCTAAATCCTACGAAATTAGTATACTCAATTCATCTCTATATTATGCTCAGGCCAATGGTCAAGTTGAGTCTTGTTACAAAATGTTGATTAAACTCATTAAGAAAAAGATAGAGAACCATCCCAAGAGATGGCATGAAGTTTTATTGGAAGCATTGTGGGCTCATCAAATATCTAGGCATAGGGCAACTAAAGTAACGTCTTATGAACTTGTGTATGGACAAAAGGTTGTTTTACCCGTCGAGGTAAATCTAGGAGCTCTAAGGTTAGCCAAATAAAATGATTTATCCACCGATGAGTATAGAACTCTAATGCTAGACAATATCGATGAAGTCACCGATAAACGTTTAAATGCCTTGAAAAAAATTGAGAGAGACAAAGCTAGAGTTGCTAGGGCCTACAATAAGAAGGTGAAAGTCAAAACTTTTCAGGTGGGCGAAATTGGTTTGAAAAACTATTCTTCCCGTAGGCTCAAGAAGCAATAAGTTCGGAAAATAGTCTCTTAGTTGGAAAGGGCCATACCGAATAGTAAAAGTCATCATCGGAAATGCATACATGTTAAAAGATGTTCACGGAGAATCATTACCTAGGGCCTTTAACGGCCGATACTTGAAAAAGTATCCTCCAAGTGTATGGCAAGAAGCGTAATAGAAAAGTGGCTGATGTGAAGAACATCGTTGCCAAAGTTGAATACAATGCCCGGTGAGTCAAGAAAGCCATCGTCCTTAGAGGTTTCTAGGTGCTTAAATGTTTTATGATGTAGGAACTTCATCAAAAAATAGGGGGCATATGTTGACACCCAAAAATCACAGGGCCACTAGAGTATCCGGCACGTTGCCGGAGTGTCCAGTGAGTTCTCTCGGGTTCGAGCACTTAGCCCACCGGAGTGTCTGGCATATTGTCGGAGTGTCCAGTGAGCCCTCTCAGGTTCGGGCATTTAGCCCACCGGAGTATCTGGCACGTGGCCGGAGTACCCGATGAGCCCTCTCGGGTTCGGACACTTGACCCACCGGAGTGTCCAGCACACTGCCGGAGGGTCAGGTGAGCCCTCTCGGGTTCGGGCACTTAGCCCACCGGAGTGTTCGGCACATTGCTAGAGTGTGCGGTAAACCCTCTCGGGTTCTCGAAATTACACAACGGAACTTCCAGCATCTTACAGGAGACTCCGGTCACCGAGTGTCTGGCACTTTACCGAAGACTTTGATAATGCTGATTTAGGAAAGTTTTCAGCAGATTAATTCTAATTTCTTTCCTAACTCGTGGGATTAGTTGCCTTGCGAGATAAAACCATCCCTCCTCTATAAAACAGAGGCCCATGGCCGGTTAAGAATTATCTCAATCGATCAAAATAATTTATCTTTATATTTTGTTCTTCTTCAAACCCTAATCCCTTTACTCGACTCTCGTGCTGTTCTTTCTTCGTCTCGACGACGTTTGAAGGCGATCCGACTGGCCTGACGGAGCCCGGATCATCCCTAAGACAATCAGGACTATCTAGGTGCTGCCCCAAACCCGATGTTGAAGAAACGTCGGCGTTCCCGCACACGGACGTGCGAGCGGTGTGTTAGTCCGGACCCGATTTCAGTGTCAACACCATGATGGCGGCGGTGGGGGGTTTCTCCCTCCCGTCATGGTGGTGGGGCGGTTCCTGTCCGGCACCGACGGCCCCTTTCAGGGCTGTTCAGTGTGGGCCTAGGCGCCACCTTTGGAGCTCCCGGTCTCAGACATTGGGACCTTCTCCTTCAGATCCGGCTCCCCCTCTTCATTTTTTTCTGCTTCCTTCATCGCCAGACCTCCTCAAGCATACTTGTGGCCCCTGCTGGCCGGTTCTGGGAGCCATAGGGGTGGATCTGCTCGTCACTTCTGAGCCCCCCCCCCCCCGCCCTGAGCGTTAAGCGGCGGGTGGCTGTGGACGGCTGCTCGGGCTTGACAGGGCCCCTTCCATCCGACTGCGCTGGTGTTTGGTTGGGATCCCGGAGTACTGACTCTGACTCTGAGTACAAAATGGCCAACTATACTCAAAGATCATAGGTGAACTAGACTCTGAGTAGCAGATGAGCCTTGAAGCTTACTCTGATTTCATTTTCATATTTACATTGGTGGGCATAGAAACACGTAAGATTTAAATGCACAAAAATAGGTATATGACTTAGTCACGGATTGGAAGTAACCTTTTCAGAAATAAAACTCTAAGACTGATGATAATTACTATAGAAGTATAAACAATTTCAGTTCTGCTGAATCTTCATAAAACATATTACCGGTTGACCAAGAAACAATTGGAATGGTATAACCAACCCTTGCATGAAAAAGGTCTTGTGCTTTAATACATAGAGTTATCCTGATAATTTGATATATATATAACAAGTCACCAAGAGTTAGGAGTGGCAGTTTGGCTCCCTGTCGGGTTTTAGACCCAGCTGGAGCGGGTGCGGGTGCAAGAATCCACCCAAGTCGCACCCACATAATATTAGTTGTCCGTGCAAGTTTTATTTTGCATAGACAGGTGCCCCAAGCGTTGAATACAACCAATCATATGGTCGAATGGGCCTTTTAGGCCTAGTCCACTACCAAAGACCCAACCCGAACCCAACATCCACCCGAAACATGACACCTACGCTTATACTATGATGGATATGCACTTTGTGTAGCTGTCTTTTATCACCATAGACTTTAGGGGGGACTAATATTAACAGACTAACAATTTGATCTAACAAACTAACAACCTAATATTATCTTACTAACAAACTAACTACTTAACCAGTGTTGCTGGACAAGGGTGTTGTGGATGCCACAACACTATACCCCTCTCCAAACAAAGCTCATCCTTGAGTTGTTCTATGGTGCCCATGTTATTGCTCCTAGCTAGCTCCCAGAGCGCTACTCCCTTATTGTTGTAAACAGTGCTGAGGGCCTCAACCTACGGTGCAGAAAAAGAGACCTAGTCTTCTTCTTCTTCCTTTTCTTTCTCTCTCTCTTTCTCTCTCTACCAGCAGCCTGCACACTATTTTCAATTGATTGCACTATGAATTAAAATTTGCCTCCATATGAGTGAAGAAGGCTTTTGAATCCAAAATCTATAAGTTACAATCTTCTCAGTCACCTATAATTACAATGCTTCATTCTATTAACAATTGATCCTATTAGTGCCTAGCATTATTGCTGTTATTATCTCTGAAATAGGTCAAGTGTAGATGAAAAATTAGTTACTATTAGCTGTTGAATTGTATTTTTATATCATCATCTAACTATCAATAAAATCCTGCAGCAACTCATTGAGGAATCAACTAGTTTCACATGCTTGTGAAGTATGTATGAATTCACATGACCATAATATGTTTGCCAATACAGCGTATCATACTTTCTACTTTATCATGTAGTTTTCTCCTGTCCTAAAAATTGGCTTCCATTATATGTGGCATTTGGCAACAAATTGTGGTGCATGCGTTGGTTGCGAGGAAATTAAGTAACTATAAATAACTATTTTATCTGTTACATGCTAGTGAAACGGGAATTGCATCTGTATTGATAATCGAATTTTTCAAGTAAACTAAAAGCATCATGTAGCCAGATGGCTTGAGGAACTACGAGGACATGCAGATAAGATAATTTTTATCATGCTTATCGGCAACAAATCCAATCTAGGTACACTTCGTGTTGTTCCAGCTGAAGATGCGGAGGAGTTTGCTCTAGCCCGGCCAGGCGGTGGCCTAGGGCCCAGCCCACTTAAGGGCTCTAGAATTTCTGGCACATATATAGCTACATAAATTTAGCCCACTGTATTCTAAACAGCCCAAACAAAGTAGCACAATTTTATTGGAACAGGCTAAGGCCCAAGCCGAGGCAAGCCAAATGGCAGGCCACAAATCCCTTACGTACTAATTTCTCTCTATACTTTCCATCCATACACCTACACATGACGCTAATGTTTCAGGTAATTTTTTCAAAAAAAAAATAAGTCAACGGAAGCAACGATTTTATTTTAATATTTTAATTACTTGTCGAGAACATGTTTTAATGTTTATATCTTTTGCTACTTTATTTTTTTTTTTTTGCAAAGGAGACTTATATTTTCAGGGGCGAAGCCGAGGCTCGCCGTTGGGGTCAGCTGACCCCAATGATTTTCATGTAAATCCATGTATATACCTTGTAAATCCAGCCTTGATCCAAGTAAAAAATCACTAATCCAACGTCATTGACCCCAATGATGAATCTAGCTTCGCCTCTGATATTTTTTTCCATGAGTTAGTACTATATACTTACATTGCTTTAAGGGTCCTAAAATTTAAGTTCACCTCTGGCCTCCAAAACTATAAAGCCGGCACTGAGTTTGCTGAGCGCGAAAACCTCTTCGTCTTCATGGAGACCTCTGCTCTTGAGGCCACCAATGTTGAAAAAGCATTCATGAGTGTCCTTACAGAGATTTACCGGATTGTCAGCAAGAAAAACCTTGTTGCCAATGATCAGTCTAATACTAACGGAAACTCCAATTTACTAAATGGAACAAAGATAGTTCATCCCCGGTCAGAAGGCAGAACCTCCAGCTACGGTGGCATGTTGTATGACCTCCTAAACATAATGTCATGCCATGTCTCTCGTGCTTGGATTGTCTAATTACTACTTCCATAATTCCATGCCAACCACTGATAAACTACTCCATCCGTTACAAGAATAAGTGTACTTCTGGAATTAGTTAAATATATTTTTGACCAATAATTTCTATAAATATACATTAATTTTAATATATAAATATATATTATGAAATTAATTCTTATGAATAATTTAAAAGTGCAAATACTAGATTTTAAAATTAATCAAACCTATAAAAGTCAACTGTCAAGCTAGAATTTTGGAATTTTGGGACAGAATATGTAAATCGTTGACTCACATACACTGTAGTCTTCTTTGTGGCTCCGTTTTGTATCTCATCTTGTGCTACTCTGCGGCCGTTAAGAATCCTTACTTTTAGGTAGACTTCAGCCCTTTTTGTTTAGCAATGTACAGCGAGGGAGGGCTCTGCTGTAGTAAATATTATTAATATATACTCTCTCCATCTCAAAACATCTCAAAACAGTAGTAAGTATTTTTTAAGATTTTCAAACATTCACCTTTCACCACTTGTTTTATTAAAAAATTTATAAAAATTTATTTATTTTATTTTAAAATGATTTATTATTAAAAAACTTTAAGCTTGATTTGTTATTTTTTGACTTTTTGCAAATCTTTTGAATAAAACGAATAATCAAGGATCGATTTCAAAAAATGAGTATATAAAGAAAGAAAGAAAGAAAGAACAGAGACCGTCAAGCACAACATGATCAAAAGCCAACAGCTGCAAAGCCAAAATAAAAGAGAACACTATCCAAGAACTATCTGTATAAAGACCGGGAGAAAACGAGCAAATTATCTGTACAAAGCTACGACGTCAAGGAATTACTGCCGCTTGTCTGGTAACTCTGGTTGCAATCTGTGCAGTTTTAAGGCAGCTTCTTCTAGGAAACCGTGCTAAAAGAAGATTTGACGCTGTACTCGCGCTGCTCTAGGGGAAGGGGTAAAGGTCTGATCGGTTGCGCTGTACTGCTGCAGCCAAAAACACCACGGCGATTAGACCCACTGTCAATGTTCTAACAAGTGAACAAATCTTAGTATATTAAAACGCGTGTGTTTTCTCGCAAAATAGACGATCCACGTCAGCTATTAGATTTTAGCCGTACGATCTTGCTAACAGATAAACCTAACCGTTGGATTGCTCCATCCGACTTTTGAGTCTGCGTCCTTCTGGAAGTATCAAATCACAGTCCCAGCCCCCGGCCCCCGCCCCCTCTCCTCTAGAAGATTCTCGCCGCCCCGCCCTGCCGCTGGGCTCGC
>BCLH01003699.1:0-25749 GCA_001602315.1 Zoysia pacifica
CCGCCTCCGCCGGTGGCGGCGGCCCCGTCGGCGGCGGGAGACATTCGATTGGAGGACGACGACGGACGCGCGGAATGGGACGGTGGGTCGGGCGGGCCACAGCGAGCGAGCGAGGCGTGGGAAAAATATCTGCAGTAATTTTTTTATTAATTTAATATATATTATTATAATTTTATAAAATTTGACATATAAATAATATATTTTAAAATTTACAAAATTATAATTATATGTATTAAATTTAACTTATTTTTTTTCCGCGGCGCGGTGGACGGAGAGGGACGGGGAAGACGAGTTTGGTTTTGCGTGGAAACGGCTCGCCACTTCGTACGCCTGGACGGTACGTCTTTAGTTTACTCTTTTTCTTACTATTTTCAGATAAGCGATAAAAAATAAAAATGGTAATAAAATAGTATAGCTTTTTTTTATCATTTCAGCTGATTTTTCTTTTTTTATTAATTTTTTCCAAATACGATAACTAAATTTTATTTGAACATGTTTTATGAAAAATAAAAATAAAAACTTATAAGGCAAATAATTTTTTATTGATCTATGTTGTTGAGTTATATATTGTAAATTTAATTATAAATTTATATTATATATCGCGTAAGATTTAGATCATATAGTGATTGTTTAATATTTATTTTATTCATATTTTTAACATTTTCTTTTTCTTAGTTATCAATTGTTTTGTTTTATTTTTAAATTTTATTTTTATCGGTTTATTTTCGTTTTCGTTTTCAATTTTTCTATTTTTTCAATCGATGTTGTAAATATAAAAGTAAAAATGGTCGACGTGTTCAGGCTTAGCACTTTAACAATCAGCAGTCGGCAACAAGTGAAGCACCTGCACTTCCCTCTGTCTCTCTCTCCACGGCAGGGCGGGACCGCGGGTGTTTGGTTTGGTTCGATGACCAGGAAAGATATTTTTCTCTAGTCGGATTATATTTCTTCCAGGCGATTTATTTTGCCAGACGAGGCGATCGGTGATGGTCTCGGCTCGGCGGATTAGATATTTGGCGGCCGTTCCTGGCCTCTCGTTCCGGGCGTCGACGTGTCGTGGGCAGCGGGGAAAAGAGAAACGAGCCGCGCTCGTTTCGTGGCTCTCCTGCTAGTACCCCTGTCGACGCTCAAGGCAATCCTAGAATGCAGATTGGATTTTTGAATTTTAAAATCTGAATTTTGAAGTTTTTAAATCTTTTACTGTTTGATTTATGAGATTTTAACTGGATTCTTGAGTTCTATAATTCAAATTTTAAAATTCAAAATTTTAATTGTTTGAATTACGTGATTTTACGATTTTAGGTATATTAATTTGTATTATAATATAAAATTTTGAGCAAAATTTAAATTTATAAAATTTTATAAGATTTTATAATCTTCTAATAACTGACCTATTTGCAATATTATCAGATTTTTTTAATCAACTGGATTCAAACGAGACCTAATTCGTGGTGCAACTTAGGGTTAAAAAACCGCTAAAGTATTGGTTTTTGAAACCGTTAAAAACCGATCAGTTAACCGTTAAAACCGAGCGATTTATCGTTTTTGCTACATTACCAATAACAGTTTTCGAGTGAAAACCGATCGATTTACAAAATTATACCGTAGTGATTTGACTGAAAACTACAGTTTTCGCGCGGTTTACCGCGGTTTTGTAAACCCTGCGTGCAACTTGCGGGGGAGGATGTAGTGGACCACTACTGATGGCGGGAAAATGTGGCGCAGGTGCACGTAATATCTACGGAGGAGTAAGTTTTTTTTAATCTCGACGTCTACGTTTACAATTTTACTAGAGCCTTTTTAAGCAGCCTAAGTATTTTTATTTCGCTTTATAAGAGGTCACCGTTGATTTAAATAAAAAATAAATTAATATTAGTCAGTAATATATTCTTGATTGTTGTTACTTTCCAAAACTCATCCAAATTGAGGTTATGTTTAGGCATCGAAGTCTTTCAGTGCCGAGGGATAAATTAGAAAACCTAGTTTTAAAATCTATTGTCAAGCAAAATCATTGTTTAAAAAAAGTTATAAATGAAGTTTTCAACACTATAAAATGATTGCACTTTTACCAATACTATATTTTTGATAACTATAAAATTGTTTGACCCAAACACCTCCTTACTTTTTAAAACCAATTTTTTTGACAGAATAGGGTATTATTTCAAGTGTAAAAATACTTTGTATCTAAAAAGAGGCTGAATGATATAATAATTATTAATTATGAGAGAACTTTTACCTTTTAAGTCTCATTTCGAATGAAGAATTTTTTTTTTCAATATTTTTTCTTATGAAATTGAACTAAAAAGTATGAAATCCTTATACGATTCCTATGAAATTCATGCATTTTAAAAGAACCTTAAGAGCTAAAAGAACAATTTTAATCTTGAGATCAATGCAAATTCATGATCCATAATTATTTAGATGTATTTTACAATCTGTCTTTTAATGTCTGAATGTATATAGAAACTCATTCCTACATACTCTTACACGCACAACACCCACCTCTCTACGTCCGTTACACCCTACGAAACCATAAACAAACTACACATCTTTTTCAAAACGAAGGCCCATAAATTCAACCGGCAACGAATTAGCCAGTGACAATTGTCGAGTAGGTAGTAAAACTGGGATAATTTTTTTTTTTTGAGATCGAGATTATCACATAATCCCATAAGTAATTATTTAAGTTTTTATGTTGCTTTCGCTGATAAATTGAGAAACTTTTTGTTCACCTAAAGGTTGATGCCAAGGCACGGTTTGTTACAACTTGGCTAGATAACTTTGACGACTTCCTAAAGTTAGTGTGTTTGGTCTTCTTTCGCTTAAAGTGTGTTTGGTTATCATCTCACGAGTATTTATATCAGCATGACAAGTTTTGTTTAGTTGCGTTAATTAAAGCAACTCCGATAGCTATTTAAATTTATTATACTTAAATTCATATTTAACTTATTAGTATTTTAGGATTGGTACCTAGTTTCTATGTCTAACAAATATCTATATTCAGTAGCTCTCAAATTTTAAATCTTTTTAGCTAAATTAATATTTAAATACTCAGTTTAGTTATTTTTGAATTTGCTCTTCACCCCTGCAGCTGTAGGTAGCCATACGCAAAAATCTGCTGCCGTTTGGACGCCGCCTGAAAGTACGACGGAGGAGCTGTATGAACTCGTAATGCTTTCTTTTTTCTAATTCCAGCTGATCAATCCTCTTTGCCATGTTTTGGCACGTCCATCCCTAAATGTCATAATAAAAATAATATTTTAGTTCCATCTGATCAACCATTTCGGTCCATTTTAAGTAATTTTTACTTTGAAATATCATAATAAAAATAAATAATATTTTTATAAATTTTTTTAATAAGATAAATGGTTGATTTCAAAAAATCAATAGGAATAAACACTGTGGCTAGCAACCTCTCAGGTCAGTATACGGACTGTGCTTTTCCTGCAAGCATGAGACGATCATAATAATAATCACGATTTTAATATCTGATGCCGCTCCACTTTTTCAGAATTAACTCGGTCCAGTACATCGCGCGGTGCACCAGGTCCACACCGCTCGCCGGCAAACGCAACAGACCCGGATCCACCATCCACCGAGCGGGGCACCGAGCCATCCGAGCCGTCCGCGGGGTCAACGGTCGCCACGTCCCCACTCCTCTCGCGGGGATCGTTCGAACCGATTCCTTCCGTCCGCTCCCTCCCTCCCATTCTCCCCCCGTCCGTCCTCCACGGCGTCGGTGCCGGTTGCCGCCGACCACCGCCACCGCGGAGTTACTCCTTTCCACTCGCGGTCCCGCGCTGCTGCCCTTCGGTGAGGTCGGAGAACAGCGTGCCGGACCCACCACCTACCGGTCGGTCCTCGTCCTCCGCGCTCACCCGCCGCATTCTCTTCTCCCAGCGACGAGATCTCCCCCTCCGTCTGGGGGGCTGTTACTAGAGCGAAACGAAAAGAGGACGCGGCGCTCGATCTGCCGTCCGTGAGGAGGGATGGAGGTGGCGGAGATTCCGCGGACAATGGACGCGCTGTCCCGGCGCGCGGCGATGCTCCGGGACTCGCTGAAGAGAAGCCAGGCGAATACAGACGGCATGGTGGCCATCCTCGGGTCCTTCGACCACCGCCTCTCCGCGCTCGAGGAAGCCATGCGCCCCACCCAGGTCCCTTCTCCTCCTTCGTTTCAGCTCCGACCAGATAATCTCATCCCGCGGAATTTGAAATTTTCTGTTCGGTGCGGGTGCAGGTGAGGACGCACGCGATCCGGACGGCGCACGAGAACATCGACAGGACGATCAAGGCCGCCGACGGCATCCTCTCGCAGTTCGACCTTGCCCGCCGGGTTTGTTCGCCGATCCTCCCTCGAAATGGTAGCGCGTAGGTGAAATTGGCGGCGAATTTTATATGTTTTGCTGTGGCATTGGTTGGATATCAGGGGTATGCATGTTAAATTACGCCTGGTGCTTGTTCTTCAGACTTTGTGTCCGATTCAATGGTTGTTCTATATTATCATGTTTCATGACATACTATAAGTTTGATGGTGTAAACTGTAAGTGGTTTATTAGGTTAGACTTAGGAAAAATTGAAATGTATGGTCATTTTCAGTGCCAGGAATACTGTTACTGTTAAAATTCTGTTCTTCAAGAGGTTCGGTGTGTAACTTGTGTAGCATTCTTATGATATTAGTTTTTTTTGGCCAAGCATCCAGTTCAAACATCCGAAATTTCGCGCCTCCAATTAATTGCATAAATGTTTTGTTTTGTGCTTTAGGCTGAGGCAGCGATATTGAGGGGTCCTCATGAGGATTTGGAGAGCTACCTGGAGGCAGTGGACGTGCTGAAAGGCATTGTTCGCTTTTTTTCCTCGAATAAGAACTTCAAAAGCAGTGAAGGCGTTCTGAATCATGTCAATAATCTGCTGGCTAAGTCGACCCTGAAGATTGAAGAGGAATTTAGGCAGCTGATGAGTAATTATAGGTAAGATTGTCAATTCTCGTTAGTCCTCCACCTTTTTGCCTCCATATTGGCCCACAGCAAAACTTGATATGATGTTATTCCAATTTGTGTTGCTTTATCTTGTTTCCAACAGCAAGCCTCTCGAGCCTGATCGCTTGTTTGATTGTCTCCCCAAGTCCCTGCGGCCAACAAAAGGTGACTATGAAAATGATGGAGCTGGCCGCTCTGAACACCCATCCAAAGGCTTGGAGACGGCCATATACAGGACCCCAACACTGATTCCTCCAAGAGTATTGCCTCTCATGAATGACATAGCTCAACAGCTGGTTCAGGCTGGTAATCAGCAGACTTGCTATAAAATCTACAGGTTGGTTTGGGATTTGAAATATAGTTTTTAGTATGTTGTAGACTTGCACATGCTTTATCTCAATTTCTGTCTGCATAAAGCTTTTAAAATAATTTTGCTATTTTTCCCTCTTCCTTCAGAGACTCTCGTGCTTCAGCACTGGAACTGAGCCTTCACAAGCTAGGAGTGGAAAAACTTAGTAAAGACGATGTACAAAAAATGCAATGGGAAGCATTAGAGGCTAAAATTGGAAATTGGATACATTTTATGCGAATCGCGGTTAGGATCTCACTGGAAATAGGTCCATTTGTATATGTTCATTTCAGGTCAAGCTAATAATCTTATGCTCCCCAAATAGGTCAAATTACTACTAGCAGGGGAAAGACAAATCTGCGATCAAATTTTTTATGGTGTCACCTTTAACAAGGGCCAGTGTTTTGCTGAACTGACAGCAAATAGTGTTATTACTCTTCTCAGCTTTGGAGATGCTGTCGCTAGAAGCAAAAGGTCTCCTGAAAAGCTTTTTGTATTGCTAGACATGTATGAAGTAATGCGTGAACTTCAATCAGAGGTACTGTAAATTTAATATGTTGATATCGAATTTGTCTCCCAAGTGTTCAACTTATTATCCTACTTTCATAGTTAGCTTGGGCAACATTATTTATGAATTTTACCTAAAATGTGGATAATGATTACAAAATGTTAATCCAGATTTTCAACTTTTTTACCAGATCGAGATCATATTTGAAGGCAAAGCTTGCTTTGAGATGAGAGATGCTGCACTAGGCTTAACAAAGCGCTTGGCACAGACCGCACAGGAAACATTTACAGATTTCGAGGAGGCCGTTGAAAAAGATGCTTCAAAAACTATTGTTCATGATGGAACTGTCCACCCACTGACCAGCTATGTGATAAATTATGTTAAATTCCTGTTTGAGTAAGTATTCCTATTTAAAACATGGTCTGTCAAACTTATGGACATGTATAATTGTTGATCAAATCAATTAGCAAATAGAGTGATATGTTTATATCCTTTTGGCAGTCGTTTTGAACATCATTATAATTTAGGAGAAAGTGTAAACTAATACCGTAGTTTATAGAGGAAGTAAAAAAGATTTCGTTGCCATAATTATGACAAGCATAAAATGTACAATAGCTAAGTTTATGAATGATTATATAGAACTAAGATAACTAAGTTCTTTTTCTTAAACCCTAATGTCTGTACAATGTGTTAGACGGTATCTTTTGACGTTGCTTTTCTCAACAAATATGGAGTGGCACGTGTTCTTGTCACCTGTTGGATTCTGAAATGTCTTTGGTTTATGCACTGGTTGTTCTATACTTCTGAATATGCATAGCCTTTCTTCTATCATCTTTAAAATAGCATACCTGACAAGGGTTATTCTCGCTTGAACAGTTATCAGTCGACATTGAAGCTACTGTTTCAGGAATTTGATAGTGGTAGCGATGCAGAATCTCAACTGGCCGTTGTCACCACAAGGATAATGCAAGCTCTGCAGAATAACTTGGATGGGAAATCCAAACAGTATAAGGATCCAGCACTGACTTACTTATTTCTTATGAACAATATCCACTATATGGTTAGATCTGTTCGTAGGTATGTTTGTTTAATTTTTAGAATGTGCATCCAATAGTGTTCTGGTAATCTGTTCAGTTAATAATCTATTGTGTTGTCCCAGATCAGAAGCAAAGGACATACTTGGTGATGACTGGATTCAGAGGCATCGTAGGATAGTGCAGCAAAATGCGAATCAGTATAAACGTGTTGCTTGGGCAAAGGTTAGTGGAAAGTGGATCTAGAAGCTAAAATCTTCAATGCTTGGGATACTATATCTCTGTTTCTTTTATGTTTTGAGTTATGCTGTTAGATGTGTACATTGTTTGGCTTCATATTGGATCTTTTTGTCTTTCAGAGTACTAGTTGTATATATAGATGTCATTTTGACCCAACCTAGTTTCACAAAGTAAAACTTGCGATTTTATTTTCCTAGGCACTTGTGTTGCCTTTCTTTGTCTGAAAAGGCATAGTTAACACGTCTCTCATGTTGCATTTACATAACTAACTCTTGGCTGTGGCTACTCTGTTTATGCTATTTTAGATTCTTCAGACACTTTCAGTTCAAGGTTCTGGCAGCACTGGTGATCTTAGCAGCAGTGGAGTTTCAAGAGCTACGATTAAAGAACGGTGAATACTCATATTATTTTTAACTGTTTTGTGAAATAACTGAACTCAGGGTGGTTTCAAACACTTCTTTTTTTTTTTTGTCTTGGCAGGTTTAAGTCTTTCAATATACAATTTGAAGAGCTTCATGCGAAGCAGTCGCAATGGATCGTACCTGATCAAGAACTTAGAGAATCCTTGAGGCTTGCTGTGGCTGAGGTCCTGTTGCCAGCCTACAGATCTTTTATTAAACGCTTTGGGTACATCATCTAATCATTTCCTCAATCTCCTTACTAACATATAGTTCCACTGCTTCTGTTCAATTAATTAGTCCCTCCGGTTTTAAATTGTGGATGCTGTTTAGTGCAAATATCAGCAATGTAAAACCAGGAGTAGATACATATTTTATTTCATAGCTCTAGTAATTCATAACTGTATTATCCTTATGACTTGCAGGAATCTCGTTGAGAACGGCAAGAACCCGCAGAAGTACATCCGGTACAGCCCGGAGGCGGTGGACCAACTTTTGGGCCAGTTCTTCGAAGGACAGCAATGGGCAGAGCAAAAGCGTTGAGCAGAAAGGCACGGAACGAGTACAGCCACAAACCAGGACGTCAGTACAGTCGTAAACCAGGACGTCAGACCAGAACTTGTGCCAAGATTGCAGTTCTTGCACTCTACCCTGTTGACATAAGCGCTGCTCCGCTGAAGCGCACTACCTAGTTTTCTTTTGATATTTCCCCATAAAGTATGTATAACCTAAATTTTCTTGTCACCGGCTGGGTGTCTGACACGGCAAGCTAACAGCGGAAAAAATGTTCATGACATCGTCAGTCTATATATAACGTTATTTCTTTTTTTTATTGTGGAGTTCACAATTAGAAGCAGCTCAAATTTCTGTATTTATCTTGCTGTTGAAGTAGAGTACACTACACTGATTTTTTTTTTAAGGAACACACTACACCGATAAAGGTCTAGTATCATTTATTCTTTGGGGAAAAATTGATGACTTAGAACTCCTTTCAATGTATCTTTGATAGCTTACACTCCGTATGAGACTGGTCAGGTAGATGGTATATGGGAAATTGCTGAATCCCAACGGTTAAAGTATGGCTCCGTTCAAATTAATTGGTGGAGGAAGGCAAACGCGCCGCTTCTATCTCAGCTTTCCATGGGCACGGTTCTTTAACGTCTAGTTTAGGTGTTCCACGCTGGAATTTTTCTTGTTTCATATTTTTTTTATAAAATTAAAATATTTTTATAAGATTTTTTAAAATTCCTCTAAAATTTCGGGTTGCCGCGCGGCGATTCTCGCGAGCTGGAGCCTCCAACACTCTTCCACACTGCTGCCATGTCCTCCAGCGCCAGCCCAGAGGCCCCAGACGCATCCTTCCCCGCCGCCCTCGATTCGTCATTCCGCGCTGCCACCGGCTGCGTCCTTCCGCACCACCGCCAAGTCCTCCACCGCTGGCCTTCCGCGCCGCCGCGGCATCCTCCTACACTGGCCCCACAATGTCTCCTTCTGCGTCACCGCCGCGTCCTCCAGCCTCGCCCCCGACGCGCTCTTCCGCGCTGCCGCCGGCGTCTTCCCTAGCTTCTCCGCCTCAAAGACCACAACTGGGTGGCGGGTGCTCGAGCACCACGCATGCCTTGACAAACGCCGTCCCCGGCAAGCCCATCGGCCTGAACGCCCGCACGGGGTAGCACTCCACCTGATTGACTGTTGGCGTGCTCCGGCCGCCAGGTCCGGCACGGCTTCATGGTGCTCGTCACCAAGGGCTTCATGGCGCTCCGGCCAGCAGGTCCGGTGCGGCTTCATGGAGCTCGGGCCAGCAGGTCCGCCAGCTTCTTGCTAGAAAAGTTGCTGATGCCGATGGCCCCTGCGCTGCCTGCCATCGAGTTGGAGAAGAAGACTATAAGCGGGAGTGCGAGACTGCCAAACGGGTAGCTTTTCTCCGCCACAAATTCCCTGCAAAGCTGCTTTGGTAGAAAGTTAGAAAGTCAGATTTCAATCGAAGCCTGTTGCAGCCAAGCTATTCCAAACTGGGCCTATATCAAATCGCTTATTCTATTGGAGAGCCTTACGCTTGTGGTGATGAAAAAAGGAGGGATAGTGCTTTCCTTCTTTTCCGGTGAATTGCGTTCCTACTTCCTAGTAGCAGAGATGATTAAAGTGGACCTGTTTGCTAGAGATTCTAGATGAGTTTTTTTAATGGCATAATTTATGTAATAAATCATTATCAATACTCTATTATTAATAGTTAAAGTTAAAAAAAATTTGATTTTAATCAAACTTAAAAATATTTATATTTTAAAACGTAGTGAGTATTTGCTAGTGTTTTTTCACGGTCTTCTCCTGCATTGAATCCAAATTCCAAAGCACCGTCTGCCTATAATGAACTTCAACTCCTTTAACCCCACTGGCCACCGCATCAACGACGAAGCGATCAAGAGCCGTCCCTGAAAGGCAGTTGCTTTGCGCAGGCCTCCATCTTCTTCCAGGTTAGTGATCGATTTTTTCAGTTTCTTCCATCTTTTTTTTTTTTTGAGCAAGCAGTTTCTTCCATCCATGGGGGCTTTGCGTACGCAAACATTTAGAAACCGGATGTTTCAATGTTTCTTCGAGACAAATCCATTATGCAAGTAAATGTATTGGAATCTTACCACCTTGACTACCTTACTCCATATCGATTTCTAAATGATTAAATCTTCCACTTTTGTCTACTGCACACTAAAAAGTCTACGGGAAACTCACTCTTTGTATTTTATACAAATCATAAAAGCTTTGGTACAAAATGCAAATTTGTTTTCTGATCTTATAACCCCGTTAACGAGTTAATTTAAATTTAGGTGGAAAATCGCTATCCATCTCTGTAGGTTCTTCAAAGGCACTTCTTTAAAATGGGTTATGTTGTCTATATGGCTCAACTTTGAGTAATTTAGGCCAATTTTTTAGCAATCTAATTTTGAAATGCGCGGCCCAGATAGATTTATTTCAGCTTTTAGAGCGTTTAGAAGGTTACATATTTTATCTTTCCGGCCGTGAAAAAAAAAGGGCGTAGTTAGGCGTCCGCGCTTCGACGTGTGGTAGCGAGCGCTCAGGCGGGAGTCCGCGCGCGACGGCGACGAGAAGCGGTGCTCAGCGCCCGCCTCATGGTTAAGGCTCAAGGGACTGACCCCATCCCGCGCTGCCACCGTCGCATCTGATTGAGGGGAAGGGGGAGTAGGAGGGAGAGTGAGGAGGATTTGGTGGCCACCGCCGCCTCGGCCACCACCGGACTTGGCCACTGCTGCTGCGGTCACCCGCCGGATCTGGCCGCCCCTGCCTCAGCCACCGCCTGATTGGTGACGTGCTGAGAGAGAGAGAGAGAGAGAGAGAAGGATTGGTGGCGGCGGCTGTTGACTTGCTAGTTGTGGCTGTTCGGCTGGTGCTAGGGTAAGTGGAGTTGGGCTGAGTGGGCCAGGAGCAGCAGATGGCATCTTCATGGGCTAATAGATGGCAGCCCAGTGCATGTTATGTTTTTTATTTTCCTTTTTTCCATTTCAGCCATGTTTTGTTATATATAATGTGAATAATAGCTACCGCTTAGAAAACGCTTAGACGCGCCTAAGCGCTAGGCTGTGAGTCACTGCTCGCTTAGCGTTTAACGCTTTTTTTTTCCGTGGCTTTCCGAAGCACTTAACATTCGGCTTATTGTTTCTTAATGGGTACAGTCGTAGCCCTATAGGGGACCACAAATGGACACCGAAGACACTGCACGTGATCTCTTGGAGCGCATGCTATCCGATTCAAGTGTAGAGCCAGCAGATATGCCGCTATCACTGCTTAAGTCCATCACAAATAATTTCTCTAAGGATCGAGAAATTGGCTTTGGTGGATTCGCAGTGGTTTACAAGGTATTCATACTCTGAATCGCCCTGAGATTCATCATGATTGATTTAAAAAGTTCATGCTGACAAGTGAATTCTGTGACTATAGGGGCTACTTCAAAATGGTGAAGTGGCTGTGAAGAAGCTGACCCAAACGCTTGACGTGCACGAGAAGAAATTTCACCAAGAGGTTGACAGTCTGATGAGGGTGAAGCATAAAAATATAGTACGATTCCTGGGATACTGTTCTGATACACAAGGTAAAGTGTGGAAGTTAGGCGCAAAGAATGTCATGGCAGAGGAAAGACACAGGTTTCTCTGCTTTGAGTTTCTGCCAGATGGGAGTCTTGATAAGTATATCAGTGGTAAGTTTCTTTACATCTCACTGATAAGGAAAAATCAAAAGCTCAAAAACTGCTTGTTCCAAGCTTCACGTATAGACATTAGTATCCATCATCTTGTGTATTGAAAAATCGCTCAGTTCTTCCTCTCCTTTGTATTCGTGGGTGAAGCAGCATTTAAATAATTAGATCAACGCTTTTGCAGATGCATCCAAAGGACTTGAATGGATAACACGGTATCAGATAATCAAGGGAATTTGTGAGGGTTTGCATTATCTTCACCAGCAGAAAATCGTTCATTTAGATCTGAAACCAGCAAATATACTGCTGGATCGTCATAAGGTGCCAAAAATTGCTGATTTTGGTCTCTCAAAGTGCTTTGATGAAAAGCAAACCAGGGCTATGACGTCAAATGTATTTGGATCACAGTAAGCTAGCTAAGATCCTTGAGAGAACAATTGCTTTTGTCGGGTAATAATTGCATTGCATTCACTTTGTTCTTAAGTTGCTCAGACCACAAAAATTTTTCCATGCAGGGGTTACATGGCACCAGAGGTCTATGGTGGAGAAATTACACTCAAGTCAGATATATATGGTCTTGGTATTATAGTGATAGAAATATTAACAGGCCAGAAGGGGTATACTGAGATCAAGAATGTAAGAGCAGTCTCTTTTGAGATAAATGATCTGTATAATTTTTTTTATTCATTAAGCCAAGCATATGGTTTAACACATGCTTTGTACATGCCGTATCCCTAAAGTTATTTGTTTAAGGCAAATATAAGTAGTTGCATGCTAGAAATTGAAATTATGATGGTATTATTATTACAATATATGTCCCATTCTTTAAGGTGCATGTATTCTAAAATTCAGAATTTGGAATTTTTTACTAACAATATATGAGCTTAGTAATACAATGTTTGGTACCATCAACCTTCCTATATGGTTACGATTTTGTATCTATTAACAATGTACTAGATGAAGTATTTACAATCGAACTATGACTTGGTATACTGTGACTCAATGAAATTGCGCCTTATAGATTGGGATGGTGGGATTATTATCCACCTTAATAGTTCTAACTGGTTAAACCGTTATAATATGTGGCCCTCTAAAGTAGCTCCTGAATTTCATTATCTTCTTCTCTATTAACTTACGATACATTTTTTAGACTTTTACTGCTATAATGGTACTCTCTGATTATCTGAATGAATGATTGTTATGCAGTCTTAAATGTCAATAGTTATTTAATTTTATACATATTATACTTGAGCTTTTATTTAAGAGTACATACTAGTGTGGAAAATGCAACTCGACTGATCGATATTGTGTAGATATTGTTTTCAGCTTTTCACTTTCCATTTCTTTGATGAACGAGTTTATGGCTGCCATATCTTATATCAGATACTTCAAAGCTGGACTGCAAGGTTCGGAACGTCGCAGGGAGACGTACGATTGGAACCTGTGCGAATCTGCGCTGAGATAGGGATGGAGTGCACCCACTTCATCCCAGCTATGAGGCCAGATACAGGTCGTATAATGGAGAGGCTTGAGGAAATGGAACATACATGCGGTTTTATCAAAACTGACATGGTAAGTTTTTGCTTTTTTATCTTCCGGAGTTAAAAGTTCTCTAATAATCATTAATTATTGTGTCATTCAATTTGGATATTAATTAGTAGGTTTTAGTAGATGACGGTAATCAAGGATACCTTGCCTGTTGATATTAATTTATTGCTTTATATTTTTCACTTAAATCAACAATTAAGATCGAATTCTTCTTACGTCTTGAAAGGAGCACTTGGTCTACTTAGGCCCTGTTTGTTTCCACTATAGATTTTTGAGATTTTGCATCTAGTAGTGGTAGGGCAAATAAAAAAGACAGCTTTTGTCTTAGATTTCACTAGCTGAATCCAAAATCTAGAATCTCACAATCCATTCTCTCCCAGCTTTTACTAGATTTTGTCTCACACAACCTACAATGCTTACTCCACAATCTCATAATCTACTTGTTTGTTTCAGATTTTATATCACAGCTTTTCACAATCTAATTTTTGTATAGATTCTCATAATCTAATGATTCTGATAATCTTTAGTGGAAACAAAGAGGCCCTTAGGACTACTCTTGTAAGCACATGAGTAGTGGAGGCAGGACGGAAAATTGAGGGTGGCCAACAGAGTTTATCACTCCATCCGTACTGAAATTGTTGTCGGGAGAAACTTTTTACCCACCCAAAGGTTGATTGCAAGGCACGGTTCGTGGCAACTTGGCTAGATAACCTTGGATGACCTTGACGACTTCGTAGAGTTAGTGTGTGCGATTATCATCGTATTTATCAGTACCTAGGGGTGGTAAAAGAGCCCTGTATACGGGTCCTTTAAGAAATTATTTCAATCTTTATTAAAAGTTAGTTAAAAAATAAATAGAAATTTAGCCCAATCCAAATTTAATCTGACCCTCTAAAATGTTAGTTTATTTTCTTCAGGCTGTTTACAGGCCTATCAGTAAGGTTGGTGAACTTCATAACTTGCGCTAGCTCCTGCTATAGCCACACGCAAAAATCTGCTGCTATTTGATCAGTGCCAACTGAAATCACGACGGACGACCTGTGCGGTGCCCCTCTCTGTCCACCTAAGTCTCAAGCGCTACCACTCATGAACATGGAGAAATAAGAAATTCTACACCTACAAATGAATTTTACAAACTATTTACATACTATTCACATCAGAAATTATCCACCATAAGCTAAATCCACTATTCATAGGTATGGTTTGCAAATATCAGGCTTTCAATTTTTTTTCTTAGTTCCGGCTGATCAATCCTTGTCGCGTGGCATGTTATGGCATGTTCAACCCTTAGCTCGCTGTCTTGTTCGGGACGGAACTTACTTCCTCCGATTTTAAATTATTAGCACCGTTCATTTCTAATATTAATTTTGATCATTTATCTATTTAAAAAATTGATTCAAATGTATAAAGTTAGTCGTGTTTCAAATATCTTTAATGATAAAGTAAATTATAACAAAATATATAAAATTTATCATATATTTTTTAATAAGACAAATGGTCAAAGTTGATGTTAAAAATTAATAGTGTCAATATTTTAAAATCGAAGGGAGTACATTTTTACATGTTATCTATTCGTTCTATTCCTAAATTATTAACATTATTGATTTCTAACATTATCTTTGACCATTCATCTTATTAAAAAAATTAGTTCAAATATGTAAAATTATAAATTGTATTTTAAAAAATTTTAATGAAAAAATATAATAAAATATATGATATTATCATACTTTTTTAAATATCATACTTTTTTAAATATAATAAATAGTCAAAGATTATGTTAAAAGTCAAAGGTAACAATAAAGACGTGTTTGACATGGCTCCACTCTACGGTAGAGCAGCTTTACTCAAAAACTACCTGGTGGAGCTACTCTACTATTAGGAAGAATATCATAGAGCAGTATAAAACATATCAAATGCATGATGGAAGATTGGAAATTGGGAACATGCACAAATATAGGGGCTGATTGAATTCCTGATTGATTTTTGAATTGGAGCAAGAACTCATAATCAGATTCATCAAACTAAGTGCCCTGTGGTGGTTGGGTGGGGAAAAAAAGAGATTGAGGATGGAGGAAGAAAAAAGAACAGTTTTGTATATTTAGGGCGTGTTTCGCATGGCTCTACTCCATCATAGAGCTGCTCTATTCCAAAACTCCCTGTTGGAGCAACTCTTCTGTGAAGTTGGAGTTCGTTGTTGAAATGTTTGGCTAGATGGATGGTTATAACTCCAAAAAAGAGAGTATTGAGTCAATTGCCCTTCATACCCTTGGTTGGCTCAAGTATTTATTAGGAATAATTAAATCAATTTATTTATTTCGTATGAGTCGCTACCACTAACCGAAACACGAGGAAAATTACTTTTCACTCAGACACACGAGTAGGTTATCTGATCAAGTTATTTTATAAAAAAAATCAATTAGAATATCGAATAATCAGAAGCAAATTATAAAAAAATCAATTAGAATATAGAAAAAGAGATCGATATTGAGGAGAAGAAAAAGAACAGTTTGTTGGGAATTGTGTAATCAGTAGCAAAGGTGGGTAATTACTCCTGAACTCCACGCCTTTTTTTATTTCGGTTACTTCTGGAGTCGAAAAAAAGTGCTCCAGAAAATTGTATTGGGGCTCCACCAACTCCACGGATTTGGCTGCTTCACGATTTTTTGGAGTTGGGGTGTTTGGCTAGATTTTTTGAACTTCAGAGTAGAGTTGAACTCTAGAGCCATGTCAAACACGCCCTTATGTAACCAGTTGCAAAGGTGGGTATTATCTCAGAACTTCGCGTTTAGATCTGTTTTAGGTTTTTCTGGAGTTGAAAAAAGAGTGCTTTAGAAAAATGAAATGGGGTTCCACCAACTCTTTGAAGTTTGGCTGCTCCCCGAAATTTAGGAGTTAAGGTGTTTGACTATATTTTTTTTTAGCTCCAAGATAGAGTTAACTCTGGAGTCATGCCAAATACACTCTTAAGAATGGAGGTAGAACGTTGAGTTCTAAGGATTCTGGTACTGTTAAAATTCTGCTCTTCAGTAGGTCCTGTGAGTAACTTGTGTAGCATTCTTAGATGATTGTGACATTTTATTTGAAGATGATACATTTGGATTATCTTGCAATTCGAAATTGATGATGAATTGAACTAGTTTAATTGAAAATATTGTGATCCTGTATGTTACGGCTAATTCTTCCTTTTTTGGTCAAGCATCCAGTTCAAACGTCTGAAATTTGGTGCCTTCAATTTATTTGTGTAATATTGCTTTTGTGCTTTAGGCTGAGGCTGCAATATTGAGGGGTCCTCATGAGAATTTGGAGAGCTCCCTAAAGGCAGTGGACGTGCTGAAAGGCAGCGTTCCCTTGTTGTCCTCCAATAAGAACTTCAAAAGCAGTGGAGTTCTGAATCATGTCAATAATCTTCTGGCTAAGTCGCCCCTGAAGATTGAAGAGGAATTTAGGCAGCTGATGAGTATTTGTAGGTAAAGTTACTCACCCAGTCCTGAACTGCTATATTTTTCATCACCTTTTGGCCTCCATATTGGCCCACAGCGAAACTTGATATGATGGTCTTCATATTGATAGTTAACGTGTTGCTTTATATTTTTTGCACCAGCAAGCCTATCGAGCCTGATCACTTGTTTGATTGTCTCCCGAAGTCTCTAAGGCCAACAAAAGGTGACAGTGAAAATAATGGAGCTGGCCCCTCTGAGCATCCATACGAAGGCTTGGAGACTGCCATATACAGGAACCTAACACTGATTCCTCCAAGAGTATTGCTTCTCCTGAATGACATAGCTCAGCAGCTGGTTGAGGCTGGAAATCAGCAGGCTTGCTATAAAATCTACAGGTAGGCTTGGGATTTGAAATATGGTTTTTAGTATGTTGTAGACTTTGCTCCTACTTTATCTCAATTTCTGTCTGCATAAAGCTTTCAAAAATAGTTTTTCAATATAATTTGAGCTATTTCCCCCTCTTACTTCAGAGACTCTCGTGCCTCGTCACTTGAACTGAGCCTTCACAAGCTAGGAGTGGAAGAACTTAGTAAAGATAATGTACAGAAAATACAATGGGAAGCATTAGAGGCTAAAACTGGAAACTGGATACATTTTATGCGAGCGGTTAGGATCTCTCTGAAAATATATCCATGTTGTATGTGTTTATTTCAGGTCAAGCTAATAATCTAATGCTCTCTAAATAGGTCAAATTACTACTGGCAGGAGAAAGACAAATATGCGATCAAATTTTTTATGGTGTCACCTTTGACAAGAGCCAGTTTTTTGCTGAACTGACTGCAAATAGTGTTGTGACTCTTCTCAGCTTTGGAGATGCTGTCGCTAGAAGGAAAAGTTCTCCTGAAAAGCTTTTTGTATTGCTAGATATGTATGAAGTAATGCGAGAACTTCAATCAGAGGTGCTGTGGGCTTAATACTCCCTTTGTCTCGTTTTATAAGTCGTTTTGGAGTTAGACACGGGAATTAAGAAAAGTGAAAAATATGGGATGTTCTGAAAATGAAGAGAGAGATATAATGGAGATTCATTGGGAAGAGAAAAAGGTGTCTTGGGAAGTGAGAATGATTTATAATTTGAGAAAACTTAAGGAGTCCAGAATGACTTATAATTTGGGACGGAGGGAGTATGTCGACATTGTATCCCAAATGTTCAACTTATTTTCCTGCTTTCAGAGTTAGCTTGCGCAACTTAATTTTTGAAATTTACCTATACTATGGATAATGATTACAAAATGTTAATCCAGATTTGAAACATTTTTATCAGATTGAGATCATATTTGAAGGCAAACCTTATTCTGAGATGAGAGAAGCTGTACGAGGCTTAACAAAGCGCTTGGCACAGGCTGCACAGGAAACATTTACAGATTTTGAGGAGGTTGTTGGAAAAGATGCTTCAGAAACTGTTCCTGGCGATGGATCTGTCCACCCGCTGAACTGCTATGTGATAAATTATGTTATATTATTGTTTGAGTAAGTATTCTTCTTTTAAACATGGTCTGTCAATTTATGGACATTTATAATTGTATTTAGCAAAGAGAGTGATATGCTTATATCCTTTTGACAGTCATTTTGAATGTCATTATATTTCTGGAAAAAAGTGTAAACCAACGCCATAGTTTCTAGAGGAAGTTGAAAGGATTTTGTTGCCAGCCATAATTATGAGAAGCTTAAAATGTATAATAGCTAAGTTTATGAATGATTGCATAGAGCTAAGATAACTAAGTTCTTTGTCTTGAAACATAGTGCCTGAATAATGTTCTAGACGGTATCTTTTGACCTTGCCTTTCTCAACAAATATGGAGCATTTTTTTGACAATTTAGGACTCGTTTCATGGTGGCTTCGATAATTTGATACACTTGTGTGAATGATACATAGGACCATTTGTGTGTATAATAGTGGGCCAATGTGTCAAATTGTTGAAGCCCTACCAAATGAGTCCTAAATTGCCAGATGCCTCAATATGGAGTGGCACGTGTTCCTCTCACTTGTTGGATTCTGAAATGTCTTTGGTTTATGTACTGGTTGTTCTGTACTTCTGAATATGCATAGCCTTTCTTCTATCATCTCTAAACTGGTATACCTGACATGGGTTATTCTCATGAGAGAATTCCCTGTGAGCCACCGAAAAAACTTCTAATTCCTTCTCAGCCACTAGAAAATTTATTTTCCCTGCTGTCCACCAGTTGAGATTTCTCTTCTCCTCTATGCCACTCCCGAGTAAAAAAACCACATTGAAACATTTTTCCATGAAAGATGTAGTATGAAGCTACTTTTTATAAAATACTAGATCACAAAAGAGAATTGCTGAGATTTTTTTAAAATTTTAAAGTTCTTCAACACATGTAAAAATTAAGGTAAGTTAAATTCGTGTGACAATTTTAATTCATAATATATGCTGAATTTGCAGTGTACCAAATAACAAAAGTTATATGTTCTATCGCCATAAAAATTGGCATGAATATTGAAGCAATGAAAGTTTTGTTTCATTGTCTCTTGGGGTTTCATCTCTAGCCTACCCCAACTTGCTTGGGACTAAAGGCTTCGTTGTTGTGTCATACCAAAGGTGGAAAAAAAAATCCCCAAACAATAAAAGAAAATCGCTTAGAAATGGCATATAGGGGAAAGAAAATTTGAAACGAGGGCACAAAAGGGAAAGTGATTTTTCCAGTGTCTGAGAAGGAATTAGGAGTCTTTTCAATGGCTCACAAGGAATTCTCTATTCTCATTTGAACAGTTATCAGTCGACATTGAAGCTACTGTTTCAGGAATTTGATAGTGATAGCGATGCAGAATCTCAACTGGCCGTTGGCACCACAAGGATAATGCAAGCGCTGCAGAATAATTTGGATGGGAAATCCAAACAGTATAAGGATCCAGCACTGACTTACTTATTTCTTATGAACAATATCCACTATATGGTTAGATCAGTTTGTAGGTATGTTCGGTTTATTTTTAGATTCTGCATCCTATAGTATTCTGGTAATCTGTTCATTTAATAATCTATTGTGTTGTCCCAGATCAGAAGCAAAGAACATACTTGGTGATGACTGGATGCAGGAGCATCTTAGGATAGTGCAGAAAAATGCAAATCAGTATAGACGTGTTGCTTGGGCAAAGGTTAGTGGAAAGTGGATCTATAAGCTAAAATCTTCAATGCTTGGGATACTATATTTCTGTTTCTTTTCTGATTGGAGTCATGCTGTTAGCTGTGTACATTGTTTTGGCTTCTTTTTGGATCTTTTGCCTTCATTAAAATACTAGTTCTATATGTGTTCTAGTGCTGTTGTTCTCTGAATTTATAGCTTTGAAAGATACTGTAGTGTATAGTGCTCTCCATGCATGATTTTTTGTAAGTCTTTGAAGTGCAATTCTTGTTGCTTGAAAAAATGTAAATGTCTAGAACTTCCTCTTCTAATACCTTTGTCTGATAAATATTTGATGTGTCATTTTGACCCAACCTAGTTTTACAAAATAAAACTTGCAATTTTGTTTTCATAGTCACTTTGTTGCCTTTCTGTCTGAAAAGGCATACTCTAGTTAACATGTCTCTCATGTTGTGTTTACATAACTAACTCTTGGCTATGGCTACTCTGTTTGTGCTATTTCAGATTCTTCAGACACTTTCATACCAAGGTTTATTTTGTGACAGCGTTGGTGATAAAGAAGTTTTAAGGATCAAAGAACGGTGAATACTCATATTATTTTTAACTGTTTTGTGAAATAACATCACTCAGGGGGTCTCAAAACACTTCATGCTTTCTTTTCCCCTCGTCAGATTTAAGTCTTTCAATTTGCAATTCGAAGAGCTTCACGGAAAGCAATCGCAATGGATCGTACCTGATCAAGAACTGAGAGAATCCTTGAGGCTTGCTGTGGCCCAGGTCCTGTTGTTAGCCTACCGAACTTTTCTTGGACGCTTCGGGTATGTCATCTAATCATTTCCTCAATCTCTTAGTTCCTCTGCTTCTGTTCAATTAATTACTCCCTCCAGTTTTAACTTGTTGATGCTGTTTAGTGCAAATTTCAACAATTTAAATCCAGAGGACGTAGATACATATTTTATTTCATAATGCTAATAATTCATAACTTTATTATCCTTGTAAGTGATCGCGTTGAGAACGGCAAGAACCCGCAGAAGTACGTCCGGTACAGCCCGGAGGCGGTGGACCAACTTTTGGGCCAGTTCTTCGAAGGACAGCAAGGGGCAGAGCAAAAGCGTGGGGGAGGTACAGGATACCACTCTCAGGAATAGTATCGGGCGGTGCGAGAGATGGACGGTAGAGATAGAGCCTGATTGAACAGTAAAACAGTGTCCGACAACCGGCAAAACTATAGATCTTATATGATAGGTTGGATAAGTGGGGCGAACTCATCCACATTTACTAATCAAGTTTATTTTTTTTCCATGTATATAGTATAAGTTAGACTATATATACACAGAAAATGCATTTGTATTTTTTTTTTATAAATCTGATCGATAAAATCTTTTTACGGACATCTTTTACAAATTTAATAGACTTTCAAAATTTTGGACCTACAAAAAGTATTATTAGTTATAACAACCTAAAACAAATTATATCATCCACAATGTTAGTTACGACAAGCTAAAACAAATTACATCGTCCGATGCATCAGATGCGCGGATGCATCGTGCATCTTAGTAAACACTTCACGTCACAATTAGGATTAGGGTGTGCAAATTACATGCACCCACGCACGTAATATTTTTTATAGACAACTTTTATATTTAATTTTTTATATTTTTTACTTAAAAAGTTATATATAAGACTAATCTAATTATATAATTGTTATATTTCAAAATTTACAAATTTAAATTTATTTGTAATTTATATTTGCAATATTTGATGTCAAGTTAGAAGCAGCCTAAACTTGGCTAGAAAGCATATTTTACAAGGTGCTTTATCATTTCGTACCTACAGCAGCTTCAATTTGGTTCAAATGCCATTAGATATATCAAAGCAAAAATGTCAAATAATTTAATTAGAATTGTCGCATGCATATAAAATCAAATAAAAATGAGTTCAAATTCGTGGTAATACTATCTTAAAGAAGTCTTACAGTCACTATTTTGAAGAAGCTCACAAAGTGAGGCATCATTTTAGCAAAATCTAATAGAAAAAAAAACCCTGTCGTTACCATCCATCCCGCTACACCCGTGCCGCCGCGTTGCATGAGGCTTAGCTCCGTCTCGTTCGCACTGTATCACTTCTCGTCGATATTGGTCCGCTCCACCCAGTCCACCATGTTGCGCCACAGGTCTGCCATTGCACGTGCCGTCATGCCATGTGAAGTAGTTTTAGATATGATGCATGTAAACTTTGAATAATTAGTTTGTATTTAATTTTTTATGGTGAAGAATAAGAAACGTCAAATTTTAATATTAATATATTATTTTTTAAAAAATTATTATTATTTCTTAAAATGTAGCATCGAAACTATTAGTAAAAGATTAGTGATATTTAGTATATTGTTTTAATAATTAGTTTTACATTACTATATAATTAGTGTTTATGAGTGTTAATATATTAACTATTAGGTAATTTGTCAACTAATTTGATAATTACAAGTGTTAATTAAGCAAATATTTATTGATTAGTAAGTGTTATAATAAGATATTATTTATTTATTTTAACTTTAATTAGTGTATCATTAAATGACTATTAAGATATATCACTAAATAATGATTTTTATTCCTCTTGCCCTCGCCCCTCCAACCCAAAAAAAAAAAACATGAATGATCTCGTTCATCGAACAAAACATTACAGTGGATAGACTCATCCATCTTATTTTGGATGATTTTGTCCCAACCTTGGTTAACACCCAACCAAACCCGCAGCACTCTACCCTGGAGACATCCAAAATTCACAGAGCCATCGGAGTATTCGACAGTGTGCCAGAGTGTCCGGTAGACACTCTCGAGTTCGAGCATTTTTGCCCATCGGAGTGTCTAGCATATTGCTGGAGAGTCCAACAGACCCTCTCAGATTGGGCATTTTTACCCATCGAAGTGTTCGGCAACATATCTGAGGGTTCGATAAGTCTTCTCGGGTTGGACATTTTAGTTGTCGGAGAGTCCGGTAGACCTTCTTAGATTGCCTGAATTTATACGACGGATCATTCGGCAACTTACCGGAGACTCCGGCTACCAAAGTGTCTGACACTTTACCAGAGTCTCTGGTAATCTCGATTTTTGAAAAAATTTCAACGAATTGATTCTAATTTTTTTCTAATCTATGAGATTAGTTGCCTTGCGGACAAGACCTTTTCATCTCTTTATATCATAGGCTTCTGGCCGGTTGAGGGCATCTCAATCGACTCTACAAACTTGCTTTTATATTTTTTATCTCTTCAAACCTTAATCACTTTCTTGACCCTAATTTTTGTTCTTCTCTCGTCTCGGCGGCGTTCGAAAATGATCCGACTGGCCTGTCGAGCTCGGATCAAACTTAAAAAGATCTCGCTCCGACAGAGTCTCTCTTGAGCTTGATCTTTCAGATACCGTTGGGATCGTATCTAGACAATCTCGTTATTTCGCACACGGACGTGCGTGTGGTGCATTGATTTGGATCTTTTCGGCGTCAATAAGTTGCTCAGCAGAAAAGCAGTCCCTAATTTTTTTTCCCATAAAGTATCTATACATATAAAATTTTCTTGTCACCGGCTGGGTGGCTGAAACGGCAAGCCAACAGTCAAAAATATGTTCCTGTCATCATCAGTCTTGACCTTATTCCTTTTTGTACTGTGGTGTTCACAATCAGAAGCAGCTCTAATTTCTGCATTTCACTGATAAAAAACTGTCAGTTACAATAATTTTTTTGTGGAAAGCCTTATGCATGTGGTGATGAAAAGTAGCGACAGTGCTTTCCTTTCTTTTCTGGTGAATTGCGATCCTAGTAGCAGAAGAACAAAGCAGCCAACGCGCATTTTATTATCGCCTGTCCTTTCTGTCTGGTGATAACTAGTGGCGGATCATGTGTGATCCGCGTAGACACGGTTGCGGTGGCACCACCGTAACGCCAGGACTGGGGACATGAATAAACGCGGGACAACAAATGTCCTCTCTTGTCCAAGTACTAGCTTATAAATACTGATTGGTCTAGTCAGGCATATAAGTTTTACAACAATTAAAACCCAATTAATTTGGCTCATGGATCGGTCCATTTGTATATATCTATTTATATCATTTATAAACCAACATGTTTCGTATCGTATGACTTGGAAGAAATATTTATGTAGTCATGCTAAAAATTTTGCAAATAAAATAAATGCCACAAGTTTGGTAAATTTTAGAACAAGAGATGAATAAGAAACCTATTAAACAATGTATCATAAATTTTCACTAAAGTAACTCATTATCAAAATTATTGTGGCGTGTCAAATTTTGAACATGTTTGTTGTCGATATCAAATAGACTATTATACCATCTGTCCTCAAAAATACCTCATTTTTATCGTTTTTCAGCTTAGCGGATACTCTTTTCGATTTTAAAATATTGACATTTTTTATATCAACTTTGAGCATTCATTTTATTACAAAATAAGATTAATATAATATATTTTATAATAAGTTGCTTTGTTATTATTTGGCTTCCATTGAAGATTAAAAATTTTATTTGGCTGATCTATCAAAATAGAATTCAAACGACGAATAATTTGAAACAAAAACAATAGAGATGCAGTATTTTCTGTAAATTCTGCAATAAAGAAAAAAATGTGGACCATCTATTGTTTGAGTGTCCGATGGCCAAGTATATGTGGTGCATGATGAGAGAGTGTATGGGGGTGGAGAATAATCCCTGTGACCGTGCAAGACTTCAGACAACAATTTTTACGACAATCAAACAACAAATTTTACGACAAAATGGACATAAAGATAATATCTCTCTGTTATTTGTGTTTGAGTAATGTGCTGGCGCTTATGGCTAAATAGAAACCATTGGGTCTTTAATAACAAATTGATCAAATCTCCACAGGTGTTAATCTTCAAATGCATATCTTTTTTGCAGCGTTGGAACATCCTAAACGGAGAAACAACAAGAACTGAAGTGGAAGCAGGAATCAGATGATGCGTGAGTTAGTTTTTGAGTCAGTAGTGACGCGTAGAAATATTTTTGTTACCCGTTTTTCCAAGATTTTGATCTAGTTTTTTTTTTTCCTCATATGTCAAGTCTCTTAAGACTTATCTGTTATCGCGTTGGTGGCTTTCTAAAGATGAAGGGTGCTGAGAGGCGGAGGTGATGGTATCTACTTAGTTTAGAATATTTACGCTATAATTGTAATTAACTGGCTAAACCAGTATACTTTATTTTATTTGCTTTTTATAAAGCAGAGCCAATGTCTTTGGTCGATTTGACTCATAAGTTTAATATTTACATATTTTTATAAAATAAATAATTAAAATTGATATTAAAAATTAACAAGTTCAATATTACAAAATCAGAAGAGCATTTCGGAATGTTCACGAGGGCCGTCGAAAACAACTACTGCCACGATTATATAGCAAACAAAAATATTGCATTTTATTCGCCGCGTGACCCGAATCTTTGCCGACTGCTTGTCACCGCCGGCTCAACGCGACGCGAAGCCTCCGTTAATCCCACCCCAAATCGCCATCGCCGTCGCCAGCCCATCTCACCAAACGAGCGAAAGCGATCTCCGCGGCGGCAGCAAGCACCACCGCCTGCCGTCGCCCCCCGCGGCTGCATCCGGCATGCAGCCCTCGTCGTCCTCCGCGCAGCCGCCCGACCGCCCCGAGCCCAAGTCCCCGCCGCCTCCGGGCCCCGCGATGGGCTACCCGGCCAACTCCGCCCCCAACCCCAATGGTACCGCCTACTACTCCGCCAACGGCAACGGCGCTGCCTCCGCGGCCGCCTTCGGCGTCGCGTACCCCTACCCCGCTCCCCCGCCGCACCACCAGCCCCCGCCTCCGTACCCGTACCCTCCGCCGTACCACCACTACATTCCCCACCCGCCG
>BCLH01003700.1:0-19496 GCA_001602315.1 Zoysia pacifica
TCTTCGCTTTGCTTCGCGTCGTCGGGTCGGAGCTATGTCGTGGCGTGCGGTGTTGTTTGCGCGCGGGGGTTTTGGTTGCGTGGAGTGAGGGAGCGCGCGCGCGCGCTCGAGGAAGTTTACGTGAGGGTGCCGTGCTGAAGGGGACACATGGGTCGCGGGAGACCGTGGAGGCAGCGCCGGTCGTCGCCTCCGCCGCCGCGCGGGGAGACTGCACTGCACCTGGCGGTTTTGCTCGTTTCTCGTGTGCCGCGGCAGCGGCTTTTGACTGGTGCGGGCGTGCGGCTCCAGGGCGCGTACAACTACGCGTAGCCGAGCGATCGAGTCTGGTTGGGACTGTGTCGTCTCTCTGATGCAGCCGCGAGATGTACCCCTCTTTGATCGTTTCCACAGTGATTGTGACAATCCAAAGATTCTGAGATGCATGCATTGACCCGTTGTAAACCCGCACGTTTGCAAATGCAATACGCTGTGGTATTCTCTCGGTCAATCGTGTGTCACGAGTATACCGTCTATATCTTTTACCTTTCTACGGTATCGATTCTAACCGACTCGTAACCGGCATGCAAATACCTTTCATGAGATGTTTATTCGCATCCTCCGCGAACCTAGCAAGCAAGCTAAACGAAGCAACGCAAACGCAAGATAAGCGGCACGAGATTTATCCAACATGTGAATCAAGACGAAGTAGACAAAATGAGAATCTATACTAAAACACCTAGGTGTCAATCACCATACGCGATTCGACTGATGATGACAGCACGGCGTCCGCCAACCGTAGCAAAACATATGATAAGACGATAGAACTGGTAACCGGCAACATGAGACATTAGTTGTACCTTCCCCGGACAGTAGATTGTAATACAAGTAAACTAGAAGTCAATTCAATTTAGGAACATTCTAGTCTAATCTGAATGGCCTTGCACAGCACTTCCAGACGAGTAAGAGAGGGAGAAAACAAGTGTATCTTATGAATGCCCGCTACCAACCTACAAGTACGGGGAAAACCACCGCCAGCGCTTGACTAGTTCTGCGCTAGTCGCTATCCATAGTAATCCAAATTCTCCCAAATTGTTGCCGCATGGTTTCGGCCTACTCACGCAGAAATCCATTCTCCTCAAGATAAGTAACCACTTGTCCCGCCATGTCAGAAGGTGAAGGGCATACACCATCCACTTCCTTGATCTCTATCTGCAGGAGAAGCAAACGCAAAAGCAAGAAACTCTCTTAAAAAAAGGACGTCAATATTAGGGGGTTCCTAAACAAACTGTATCATAATAAAAAAAATGTGCTGATCCAGGTACCGGGATTTACAATATTGTTAGGAGTATATTTCATAAAACCTCAGGGTTTTATTATCCTTGTTTCAGAAACCTCAGGTATTTTGGCTTTTGTTACCTAACCACAGGTTTTATGGTCACATTGTTTCACAAATAGCTATGAGTATGGCATATGCATGGCATCTGTATGCTAATTGATTTAGCTAATGAAATCATTGAACATTTATATAAGATGCACAATGATGTGTTCTCCCAAAATGGAAGTGAATTCCACATGTAAAAAAAGGGCAGGTCGGACTAAAAAAAAAGGGGCAGGTCAGTGCATGCATCTCCCGCTTGTGCAGGGTCTTGGAAAGGGTCCAACAACTTTGGGTCTTTTGTACGCAACCTTTCCTTGCATTTCAGCAAGAGGTTGTTTCTAGGACTCAAAACCTGTGAGAAAAGAACCCGTCCTAAATCAACTACTTATGTGACAATTCAGAATGTAATGCTCATGCCGGCGCATATTATTTATCCAGCTATGCGGTTATCCATTACAGCCTTTCCCTGCAACCATGCTGTTTCATCGTGCCTTTGCCATTCACAATTCCATGCTCCAAGCATGCAATTGATAAAAACATGTCCTGTTGCCATAAAAGAAAACCATGAAGCAACTCTTCTTCCTAATCAATTACACGATCTCTACCACCATTTAAATATGGACCAAAATGACCGATTCTTATTCCGTTTTGAACATGGGCATACCTCACAGTTTAATGGAGGTTCGTAAGGGTCGTCTATTCCAGTAAAACCTGAAACAACACATGGCTCGAGCTTAAAGCATGAGTGATATATATTACTATGAATGATTGAAAAAAAAATCAGCAAAGTATGATCAACTAGAGCTGGTAAAATGAGAAGTCTACACCCACAAAGGAAACTGTTTCAGCGGAAATGCCTTTTCACCCATAAGATAAACATTCAAAAGAATAATAAGCAAATACTTCAAACGTTGTTTCCTTTGGATTTGCATTACTAGATCCCAGACAATCTGGAGACTCCACAATACAGATTTCACACTCGAAATAGACCAACTCAGCAGTTTTTTGTTTTAGTATTAGATGGAAGAATGTTTACCAAGGCGTGGCTAACTGTACAACAAGGATATAATGGCAGACTCTAACCTACAGCTGAAGAGTGTTAACAATCTTTCTAGGTGTAACACTATCACACTATTATACATGGAAGTTTAGGGATCAAAATGAAGAACTATACGGACACTATTATACATGGAAGTTTAGAGATCAAAATGAAGAACTATACGGGCAGCAACACTTATATATTCATATGAACACTACATGCATAGTCAAATCTTTTCTTCGGAATTGCAATTTTCATATTTAGAAATGAATGTATCAAATGTTTCAGGTGTTGCTTTCCCAGAAAATGTCAACCTAGGCCATGACTGATGCTTACAAAAAGACAAAAAACGTGTTCTAGCATCAAGCATAATATAAATATCTCACCCTTTATTTTTCCTGCACGAGCAAGCTTATAAAGACCTTTCGGATCCCTTGCTTCACACAATTCCAAGGACATGTTCAAGAAAACCTGCAAAGGTTCATGAGTATTTGGGGTGGGTACTATGATATAACTAAGTTTATTAAGACAATTTAACTAAGAAGAATTAATTACTTCAATAAAGCTATTATCTGACAACATTGCACGACAAGATTCACGGTCTCTCCTGTATGGAGATATCAAACTCGCAATACATACAAGACCTGCATCTGCAAATAATTTGGCAACCTCACCTGCTCAAATTGTTGAAACTTAATATCAGGTATAAAAGCCAGAACAAAAATGGGTAAACGACACAAGCATCATTACCCTTCGGTCATTTTCTTCTTCTCTTCATGATACTTCGTAAGATTTACATGTATAAAATCGTGGTCAAAGGAGATACATACCAACTCTCCTTATATTCTCTACACGGTCTTCAGCTTTAAAGCTAAGATCCCTGTTCAGACCATGTCTTAAGTTATCACCATCAAGAACATATGAAAGCTTCCCTCTTGTGTGAAGCTCTCGACCCAATGTACACGCTAAGGTACTTTTACCTTGACAACATGACATAAACAATATAAAATTAGATCAAACAAGTAAAAAACCAATTGAAAACTGAAAAGCGCATCGGACTATAATACGAGAAATGTCCTTAAAAAATAGAAAATATGTTCAGATTCAATGCAATGCTAAGTGTTGAAGGTACTGTGGTTAAGAGAGAACAAAAGAACAGTAAACAAAACGATTTCAGCACCAAACCTATTAATGAACTTTTACGTTGCTTTCAGAAATCTTCTGATTCTTAATTCAAGAACCTTGTATATTGAATTTGTAGCGAATGAAACTAGACTGTACAAAGTTACTCGTTCAAGTTCACATAAGAAAGTAACTTGACCAAAAACAACACAAATCAATTATATTACTGCACATACCAATTTAACTATTTGAACTTAATGCAATAGCTTGAATAGAATAGAACTGATTTTCAGTAAACTTAAAAAAACATGATTATATAAATAGAATAAAAAGAACAGCAGAAAATATTCAATAACTAAATGCTAAGGCAGCAAGAATTTCGTGTAGATAATATGACTTGCACATAATTCAAACTATTTGGCCCCAGTAGAGTATGATACAAATTCAATAAAGCAATGCAAGCATAAATCTGAGTACTTATACATTGTATTTGAAACAAAATATTTGAACAACTTGGCTATCGTACTGATAATCCAATCAGACAACAGAACGTTTTTGAGACAAATGAAGCTCTAGTTACCTGAACCACTAAGGCCTGTGATCCAAACAACACAACCTTTCTGCTTCAGTAACTTTTGACGATCAGACTTGCCAACTGGGCAATCGTGCCAGAAGATATTTGATGACTTTGGCACAGCAGACGACATTTCCAGCGCGTTGTCTGTCACTGCTATGAAGAAGTACAAATATCAAAGAAAGAGCAAGGTAAGGATCCACAAAAGTAAAAATGTATAAATTCTTGTCAAGCAAATGATCGTTGGTCATGAATGTAATATACTATTAAATAACAGCTGCTCGTTGTTGAGTTCTATAGGCAATAACAAATCAAGTGTCAGAGAACAATGCGGGTAAATCAAGTGAGCAGCACATTCTAGTCCTCCGGATTAATTTACAATATAGAATCAAGTCTTTGTTGCAAACCAACCCCTAAACCAGAGATTAACCTATTTAAAATAAGAATTGAATGGCACCACCCCAAAGCTAGAGGCAAACAGATAAAAAATGAAGCACTCAAGATCAGGAACCACGTTTTAGGGTGCCCTGCATTGTCGGATCGGCTCAGGTGACAATATTGTGAAGCTTGGTACAAAAACAATTCTATGAACATTCCATTCAAGCAACATGCTGTGGAGAAACGAAACAAATCCAATTAAAATGGATTTGCGTTTGAATACTCTAAAGAGGTGGAACAGCATAACCACTATGGAGCACAAATAAGAGGTGATGGGGCATGATTCTTGGAGATGAGCACGTGGGATTGTGGCGCATCCTTATGCCCATTTCCTCATCCCACTCCCTTCCACACGAGACCCCCCACGGCACAACCATCAACTTGCTCCATCATGGTCTCCCCAATCGAACCATCAGGAGGGTAGAGAAGCTGGGTGCGTCCTGAGGACCGAGGCAGCCCTTGAGCATCACCCTTATAACCAGCAGAATCGCTCAATGCCATCACGCTCCAGGAACAATCTGGAGCCGGCGGCAAGACAAATGCTCAGTAGCTGCAAATTAATGGGTACGACGAACTGCCGCCCGCTCTGCACCCAATACTGTCTGCACCAACGGAAGGATCCGTCAAAATTGATGGAATCCGGTCCCCCACTACACAACACTTCCTCCGTCACCCCCAATCTCACGCACCCCCGCATCCGTTCCTCGATCGACAGAGAGCACTCCGCCATTCCCCATATTGGACCAAAACAACCGAGACAAAACGGGAACAGAGCGGAGGATACATGCCTACGCCGTCGGCGGCGCGCGCGACGAGGGGGAGGCGGAGCAGGCGGCCTCCGTCGCTCGTGTCGGTTATCCTCCTCGCAGCGGCTGGGGCTGGCGACGCGACGATGCGGAGCGGAGGCAACCCTAAATTTGCAGTGCTCCTCCGGTCTCGGCGCGGCGCGTCCGCGAGACGCGGGCCGCGGCCAGAGCTGTCTCCACCGCACGCCGCGGCACGGGGATCGCGCGGGCGCGGTGCGGTGGTGGTGCGGGTGGTGGTGCAGGGGGGCCGAAGGCGAGAGGCGGGGGCACGCGGGCTCGGATCCGGGCGCGCCAGGCGTGGTGCTGGGGGTGCCGCTTCCATCGTGGAGGTGGGGAAGCGGCGCGGGTTCGGTGCTGGTCACCGTCTTCGATTTCACCGCGGTTGTTTGACGGTTGCTGCAGTAACTCTGCATGGAAATTTTTTTTTTTTTGTTAGAAGTTAGAACTGGAAGAGCAAGGCCATTTTTTTAATACCGGGAATTTCACAGGGAAATAGGATAAATCGTGTGGAAATTGGATCAAAATGGTCCCGACTATTCTTCATAAAATGTTTCCAACGTCATTTATCCTGCAGTCCACATTTTTTAGGCCTACTTTAAAACGCATAAATTTTACAAAAATCAAACAAAAATTTTATAAAAATTAGTTTAATTTCACAGAAAAAAACACACAAAAAAATCTCGTGTTTCAACAAGTAGGTCTTCAAAGTTCAGTCCATAGATTGAGGCTCTTTATAACAAAGATTTCATAAGAACTTCTTGATCACTGAACAACATCTAAATTATAAATTAGGATGCTTGACAGTCGATTGTTGAGACTATCATTAGTACATATGAACTGGGACACACATGAGGCACACGCGGGAGTCGAAAAATCGACTGCTGACGATCTCAATTGCTAAATTGCATGGATTTATTTATTTTTCTTTTAAAGGAAGATTGCCTGGATTTACATCCGTCGAAGCAACAGCGTCGGAAGAGTATGAAATCTACTATGACAAAATTACTTTGAGCTGGCGCCCTTTATTACAGCGCATGAAGCCCGAGAACGGCTTTCGGCACGACAAAAGCGGCGAAGAGGACGAAAGAGCCGTCACAGGCAGGGAGCCGTACTTCTGGTCTTGATCGCCGGATTTCTTCTCGCAGCGTCGTCGTGATGGCGCCAAATCGCATTGCGGGCGCCCGTCGGTTCGTCACAGCGCGCAGGCTCGCCGTGCGCGCGCGCACGCCACGCCGTGCAGACTCGCTGCCTGCCTCGGAACGCGTGCCGGCGCTACTCGGCGTCGCCCCGGTCGAAGTTGAGCGCGTAGCTCCTCGAGTCATAGCTGAACACCGCCAGCCGCTGCTGCTTCCTCCTCCGCCTGGCGGCGGCGCCCTTCGCCAGGAGCTCGTGTGCCACCGCCTTCCAGCGAGGCCTGGCCCGCGCCGACCGCGCCTCCTGCGCGGCGGCGCGGCGCTCCTCGCCCCGCAGCGCCCTGTACTCCAGCCGGCTCGACGACGACGACCTCGACAGCGAGCGGCCGAAGCAGGTGAATCCCCGCGGGGTGAACTCGTCGTCGCACGCCGTCGCCGGCGGTGGCGGTGGCAGGGACGCCTGGTGCACGAGGCTGGCCATGACACAGCAGCAGCAGCTGGTGAGCAGAGTGGGAGTAGCCTGGTGGCTAACTGTGAATCTCTGCCCAAACATTTATGCAGATTTGAGGGCTCGCAAGCAGTTCGATCCAGGAATTGAATACTCCGGCGATGAACTGTCTGATCAGAGCGGCGCCGTGGCGACATGTCCTGAGATCTCTAGTTTATTCATGGGAATATCGTGGCAAGTGTACCAGAACCGTCCTACGTAGTAGTTTATCGGGCACTTTGGCGGCATCAGAGAATTCTTGTCTCGCTTTGACCAGAACATGCGAGTACGGCCTCTGTTCTTTTTTTCTACTGCACGAGACCAAATCTGAAGATATAGATGGCATCTCGGTTCATGGACTTGAGCTGACCAGTACTACATAGAAACTGCTTATCTGGTTGGCATCACGTGCAAACATGAGTAGTACTCCACTAAGCATAGCCTAACGCTTAGCTGATCTATCAAAGCCAGCTACTACTTTGTAAGAGTAAGCCGACTAAAACAACCAAACAGTGATAAGCCTCTGAATCTACGGTCAAAACACTGTTGTCCATTTTCAAATTATATTGAGCAGCATCTCTATTCTCTCCCTGTATGCTTGCGCATACAGTACAATATACAAAAACAAATATTTAGACCAACTGCCTAGATTCAATCATGCAAAAATTCACCATGGATGGTTCAATCAGTGAGCGTAAACGTGAGCAGGTGACCTCAGTAAAATAAATAGGAGTACGTTTTTCAGGTAATCTAAAACCCACATTGAACTACTCCTACCTACCACACAAACTTGAAGAGTATATATATATATACACACACAATCAATTTCCGTTGATGTCCCATTTGAAATAGAGAAATCTATATTTTTTTTCAATGAAATTGAATTGATTCGTATAAAATTTCTGCATTCCAAACTGGGACGGAAGTACACACAAAAATCTACACAAGTGCAGACGTATCTGCAATCTATTCAAATCAAGCATCTAAATGGAAAAAGATCATACACCATTATTAACACCAGCGGCGTACATACGACAAATATAACCAGCGCCATGAGTATCAGCCAACAGGATGTCCACATGATAAAACGCAGGAATACTAGTACTCCAGTATAGTTGCTTTATTTGATCAATCATTGTAAATTATTGGATGAAGATTAACCTTTGTAATGGGCCATTACTATAATTTATATGCAACCACTAATAATACGGAAAAACAACCAATGACAACATATATCTGGTTGAGACATGTGAAGCACCAGATACCTGTTGGACTAAAGGGAGTGGGTATATATATGATAATCATATCTTTGGAATGTAATCACAAACCGAACTTGTGCTTGCATCCAGATCCAGAACGTTACAGGCCAAATGGGCTAAAACTCTAGCGAACCTTGCGCTGGTCTGTGCAGTGAAGCCCATTACCAAAGCATCCTCGTCAGGCTCGGCCCACAACTGTTCATCTGCTCAAATTTTCAGATAGGCCCATGAGGACATCACAAAATTTCGCCCACGGAAGAGCCCAGTCCACGAAAGGTTCCGTTCTGCCCTTCAAAAAAAATCTAAGTTACTTTTCTCGCCAAAAAAAAAGTCAATCAAGCAGAGATTTTCTTTAGCAAAGAATTTTCAGTGGAAATATGAGATAACCACGTGCTATATTACACTTGCATCTAGTGGTACTACTAGTACTTGAAAGTGAAACCAAGGCATGTCAGTGGTAGCTTTACTGGACGTACGATGCAGAAGCTTTCCAGCTAACGAAACTGAGCTAGGGGTGTTAAAAGGACTCGAATATTTTCACAAATTATTTTGATGTTTATTAAATTTTTATTTAAAAATAAATAAAATTTCGATTTGATCTTAAATCGATTTGATCCTCACAATTTTTAATTTATTTTTCCCAATCCGTTTTGACCTCTAAACTGACCCTTCTCACCGAACCAACGGCCTTTAAACGCCCACACGCCGCAGCCGAATCACCAACCACGTGCACTAAGGGCTCGATCAAGCCTCACCGCTCGGGCGAGACCATGGCTCACGCATATATATCCATCGTCCCATGTCGCGGTCACGCAGCGATGGCTTATGCAGTGTGCAGGTCTAAAGTTTACGGCGAAATCGTGCGTGTAAGCACGGATTAGAAGTGGTGAGTGACGATGCAGCTTTTCCGGAAAGCGACTCAATCTCATCCGCGCCATGCCTTGCCTAACTCAACTACGCCGCTTCAGAGATCAGAACTTGGCATTTTGGGAAAGTCAAGAAGAACTTGTTGATTGGTTTCAGTCGTGAAGTTACGTGTACTGAACCCACATTGCAGGTAGGTCATCCCGCGAGACATTTTTTTGCAAGGTTTTCGTAGTTTAACCGTAAAATTTGTACTAGATGCGGATCTGTGAGTCGTTCAACTTGCATCCTTAGTTGTACAGGCACCGTACTATTCTAGTGCATAGGCTAGCCGATATGAGGAGCTGCATCACGGGGCAGCTCGGATGCTTGCCTACCTTCCTTATCCTATCACAGAATAAGAAAAACTGTTGCTATATAATGTGACTTTTATTTGTACTTTTATCTATTTCTGAAACGAAATGAGTCTCATTTGCTTCTCAGGGAAAAAATAAAGGAGGCTTCTTACAGACATTTTCTGAAATGCAGGTCGCGTTTCCCTCTCAGAAAGTGAAGCTTTGGTTAGGTTAGGCTGCTGGGAAGAACGAACGCAGGGTGTAGGTGACAAACTGTAGACTCTTGCATCCTAGTATCTGCTCCTACATCAAGCAATCCGATCCTTGGTTCAGTTCTCAAGAAAGCAGACTCATCATCTGCACTTCTGGATAAGGTCATAGCCTTTCCATGGTCTACTCCAGTGCTTGCCTTTGCCGTGCTGCGTAACCATTTACTTGCTCTCTTCAGGATTATCCTTCTAGCAGCCCCAGTATTTGGACGATCCAGATCGAGCAACCTCGGTTTGCATGCAGGGTTCGCATTGTTCTAGCAGAGCTGAATTATTGAATGTGAAGTTGATGGTTCAGTGTTGAACCTTTCAATCTTTCGTCTCAACCAACCAACCTTGGTGCTTTGAACCTTTCAATCTTTCGTCTCAACCAACCAACCTTGATGCTTCTTGTCTGCGTGACTTCTTATCTGAATATGTACGTAAGCGTATCCACCATGCCTTTACAAAGGTTGCTTAGCTAGAGGAGTAGTACTTGATAGCCACTTTATCAGGATCTAGGGGTTCCTTTTGACTCTGTTGCAGCTAGATAAGCGTTTTAATCTCAACAACTTTTCGTAACGGCAAAACTGTCCTGATCGACTCCATGCCAAATGGAACCACTTTGAATCATGGGCAAACTAACTATACTGTTCATCTGATAATCATCGCATTTTTCTTCGAATTTCTCGTGCATTATCCACGTGGTAAAGATGAACTGCGAGTCATCAAGGCACGCCGCAACGCTTCAGATTACAAGATTTTACTCCGGCAAACAGACAGAGAGGGCTGTAGTATAGGCGAAAAAGATTCTTCTGGAACGCCGGACGAAATTGCCTCCTGTCGTCCACAGATTATGCATCGACGGAGAGGGACGCCTTTGTCTGTGGCCGCCGGCACCGACGCCAAGCCGGCGAGTTGCGAGCCTGCAGGCCACAAGATGTGGACGAATGGCGTCGTCACCTACTCACTCACGTAGCCATCGATCTCGATCTCGCAAGCGAATTATCAGGCGGCTTGTGGTGAGCATCTTTTACTTGGCAAAAGAAATAATGAACTCGATACTAATTTTTAAAAATCTGCGACTGAGATTAATTAAAAAAATAAAGATACTTCCATTACCTCTCAATCACCATAACATCTCTAAAATAAGAAATGTTGCTGGCACAAGCAGTTTTTTTTTTCTTTAAGAGGCTTTTGCATGCGCATCTCTGAAGATGTGGCGCGCATCTCTGAAGATGTGGCGAAAGATATCTCCATCCATTTTGCTGGATCATGACCCTCTGTATAGCAGTATATAGCCAGAATATACCAATGAGATATGAAGAAGATTGCACTTGCACAGCCTAAAAATAAACATCTGCCTCTGGATCCATAAAACAGAAGGTTATTTCACAGCCTAAAAATAAACATCTGCCTCTAGATTCATAAAACAGAAGGTTACGTATAGATCAGGTCTAATCCACAGACAAACACCATTCACATTCCAGTCTCTTGCCTACCAACTCTATTTCATGTTGCGTACAAAAAGAACCAAAAACAATGTACACTCTATAAAAATTTACATGGCAAGAAAAAGCAATTCAGGCGTCAACTGCGTTTAGTGGTACAGATTTTGTTCTTGGGAGGTTTGGCGGCAACTGAGCTCCAGTATAGTATCTCCTGGCTGTAAACATACAATCCGTATTGCTTTTGGAGTCGACCTCACAATGCTGGGCCCTCTGGGCTCCCGGATCGGGGTGACTGCTCAGCAACACTTCGTTCTTCATGTTAGAATGATGATTGGTGCTTCTGGTACCAGGGCTTCGCTCGCAGGTTGGTACACGGAAATTGTGGTTCTTTCCGATATGAAAAGATTGCAACTTGTTCAGAGAGGGTTTCATCCCACTTACCCCATTTGCATTGTCAAAGTCAAGAGAAGGGTGGATAGCTCTCTTCAGCTGCACCATTTTCCGTGCTTTGTACTTGGCGATCTTCATCTCATGCTTCATGTCAAACCCAATCGCTTGATGGTTAACGTCATTCTCATATTGATTAAATGAACATGACTGTTCTTGGAATGAACTAAAACGAAGCTGATTAGAAGGATCTGTTCTACCCATCCCTACAAAGCCATTCATGAGAGAGAACTCATTTCCTTTGGCATAATGCTCCGCTTGGCCACCTCCATCTTCAGAGCTGCCCACAGAGTCCTGCAGATCACACTGCTCACCATTGGCTTGGAATGTGATCTCCTCAAATCGCCCATGTAGTTCTGCGCATTGGCAGCCTCGTGTGGCTGATGACATATAGGCGTATAGTGAACCGCAAGATGATACATTGGATCCACAATTTTGGCAATATGTGTCCGCAGCTTCCTCGATGCCTGGACCAGGCCTCCAATCTGGCACCAAGGCACTGACCTCACCATCTATCATGTCAGCTATCCGAGTAACTTCATGGTCGGTTATATCCAGCTCAGCTACCATCTCAGTTGCAACACTTAGTGCAGTATCCGCCTCAACGTCAAAGGGGAAATAGATATTCCTTACATGCCCTGCAATATGAGGAATTACTGTTACATCATGCCAATATCAATATTTTTATATATTACTAAACTCAACCACACAGGATTTGCAGCGTTAGGCATTGTGCATACCATCATTATCAGCAATACGTAGTCTGAGGAAGATGCCTCCATCCTCACTCTTTCTCCCTTTGATTGTGATATCTACATTGCCAAGCGGCTCATCTTCATGCCCATTGAACAGGTCAATGCCATCTTGCCCTTTCATATTGTCGTCCTCGCAGTCCCATCTATCCTCTGTCAGCATATCATCATCGATGCTTTCTGAGAACCCATTACTCATCATGGAGCTATTACTATAGGCATGCCCTAGATATGAAGGCTGTCGTACATAATTCGCCATCACATTATAATCTCCATCATCTGAGGCAAAAGCCATCTCATCAACCTGAAGGAAGGGGTCATCGAGCAGCTCCCTTGCTGAGAGTCTCTCAGAGGCCGTTGCCAGGCACTTCTCAACAAATTGCCTCACCATTGGGTCTTTCACCTTGTACAAAGCTTCCGGCTTAGTACCCTATCCATCAAACCATTAGCTGAAATCAGCAAATCAATCATCCAAAGTACACACACCCAAATCACAGAAGCTGCAAATAGCTTAAAAGGATTAGGTGTCCTCTTACAGAGATAACTTTCTTGTAGATTTGCACAGGATGTGTGCACTCGCTGTACGGGTACTCAAAGGTGACCATCTCGAGCACGCACATCCCAAATGAGTATATGTCCACCAGCTCGTTGTATTCCTCCTCGTATACCTCCGGCGCCATAAACTCCGGCGTGCCTATCCAAACAACCCGACGCCTCAAATCGATCAAATCTCCATAAAACTATTGCCGTTCAGATCAGATAGCATCATCATAGAGGCTCGGTCTAGTGAGCTAATCAAGTGATTTACCTACGCAGTGGACGGCATGGGACTTGCGGAGAATGGCGGCCAGACCGAGGTCGCCGATCTTTACCGCCCCCTGGTTGCCATTCACGAAGATGTTGTCACACTTGAGGTCCCGGTGAATGATGGGCGGATCATGGCTGTGCAGGTACAGCAAACCGCTGAGAATTTGCCGGCACCAGTGCTTCACCGCCCAGATGTTCACCCGCCTATGCCTCTGCCTGTACCTAATCACCACCAGACGAGCAACCACAAGCAATCAATTGAAGAATCAAATCAAGGGTTAATTTCATACATGACATTACAATTTTACAAAATTTGAAATATGCCATTTGAGCTCAAACTTGATAACTTGTAATGGTATATTTTTAACCAGCCCAAGAATCAATTAAGCACACATCATCGAAAAACAAGAGACTTTCACAGCCGGACATGACAAAAAAGAATACTTTTTTTTTTGTAACAATCGGGTAGGAAAAGGTATGGAAGGCTTTATGGGTGGAAGGAAGATGGGAGGCTGTTCACTTACTGGCGCAGGGTGCCGGAGGTGAACATCTCAGTGATGAAGTTGATGTTGCGTCGCGAGACGTCGACCCAGGAGGTATAGAACTTCATGATGTTGCGGTGCTTGAGAGTCTTGAGGAGATGGATCTCGCAGTAGAGCCGCTCCAGGTCCTCGGGGCTCTGCAGGAAATCGTGCAGCTTCACCTGGTTCCAGGCCACCTCCATCCCCTGGAACTCGTCGAACGCTCTGTACCTGCATCCACCAGAAGCGCACCTCGAGTCCATCAGCGTGAAGCGAAGCGAACAGCGAAAGGCCGCAGCTTCCGGGGGAAAGAGCGCCGGATCTTACACGGTCTTGGACGCGCCCTTGCCGAGGACGTCGTTGAACTGCAAAACAGAGCGGCGGAGCGGGCAAACGGATCAGCGGATTGGCAAGCAAACGGATCGAGGAAGGAACGGTCGTAGTAGGTATTAGACGAGCCGCCGGTGGCGGTGGAGGTACCGTACCCTTCCATACCGGCCGGTGGGGTCGACCTCCGCGTAGTCCGGGCAGTCAGCAGCGGCGGTGGTCGTGGCGCCCATCATTCTTGCTCGCCTCCTGCCCGCTTCTTCCTCGCTGCCGCTGTTCGTCTACCGCCGGGGAGCGCCGCCTCTGAGGCGCGGCTCGAACTGCTAGAGGCACTGGATAACTGGAGAGGGGGAGAGGGAAGAAGATGGATGCAGCAGAGAGAGACCTATTTAGGAATCAGGGCACACATGGCGTGGGCAGAGACACAGGGGAGCGAGAGAGGAAGCGGATGGTAGATGGATGAGGAGCATGAGGACTGAGGCGAAACGAGGCGGACTAGATCGATGTGCGCGTGAAGCCATGGAAAGCCAGAAAGTTTTACTGCATTGTTTATTGAGATTTTACTACCCTACAGGATATTGTAAGAATCATGTGTTGCTAGTAGGAAGATTGGGATCCTAGGAGATATTGCTACTGCAAGATCACTGATACCTGGGTCCAAGGTCATCTAGCAGTGACTGAGCAGTAAGGTAGATGATTTTGATACTGAGACATAGTAATGAAAATTAGCTTAGATGCTTATTCAATTATGGTGCAGTCAAATTAAACCCTGTTGTTCTTGTTATAATAACCATCAAAATCGTTGTCGGTCGCTTTGAGATCACTCCATCATGTAAAAATAAAAGTGTGACGCCCACGATGTATTTTTTTTCAAAGCTCGCATGCTTAAAATTTCCCTATAAGTTAATAAAATTACCCATTTGCACCAATAAAAATTTATTTTTTACGCGTTCTAAAGTACACAGTACAATCTCAGCCGAATCTTGAAAGGGATAACTCACTCGAGAAATAATGGCTTAAAACAATGGAAAGAAACTGCAAAAAGCAACACGAAGCAATGTCTTTTTCACCTTTGTTTTATACTCGGCCAGCCTTTGAAGACCGAACATCGTTTAATGAATCAGTAAACACACATTGGACCCTTTCTTTGTTGACACCATTGAAAAACCTATCCACAGCGTGGTAAACCCGCTGCTCTGGTAATCGGAGAAAACCAAGGAAAAATCGTGCCATGCGCTGAGTTGGAGATCGACTGCTCGAGGGGCCCTTGGAAAGTTTGCCCGTGGTTGGTCGGTGAAACCTCACTGAATGCGGTGCTCCCCCAAGCAAGCCGGCACCACTTGGGCCATGTGGATAACTGGATGCACGTATGGTCCGTTCGTATTCGCGTCCATAGAAAAATCGATGCAGTACTAATGTTAGGGGGTGGGTCGGCACGACCCATGTTGCCCCACTTGCCCTTTTTTTTCTTGGATTCCTTCGGTTGATACCTCATGCAATCATGCTAGCAGCAATAGCCTAATCATAAAACTGAAAGCATATTTTTTTTGTTGATAGTAACACGAGTGAACTACTCGTTCTTGATGCCGAAGTCCCTGTGATCGATGAGCGTTCCAGTGGTAGATCAGTAGATGGTACTGGTACGTTTTTCGTTACTTTTGGCAAATGATAGATCAACCAAGAATAAAACTCTGCGTTGTAGACGCGGCCCCTTGGAGTCCCCAATTGGGCAAATTCCCCACGGTGGAGTACGAGACCACAGGCCACGCGCGGTGCCGGTGTTCGGTGCCGGGCCGCGCGAGCACATGCCCCCGCCTCGTGTCCGCGGCGTCCACCCCCAAGTCCGCGTCCCCATCCCCCGCGGGGCCGGAGGCGCGGCTGGCGGGTGGTACACGCCGCCCGTACGGAACCTCCCCACACGGTCTTGTACGGCGACGGCACCACCGCCGCGCTGGCCCTGTCGCTGTACAAAAATAATGGCGCGTTCTCCCCTGCCCCCGGTCGGTCCACCGGTGACGGCTACCTCCCCTGATCTTTTCTTTTCTTCCTCGCTCCTAGAGCATCAGGAGTGAGAAAAATAACAAATGAAGGCAGGACGTCGCCGTCGCGGACGACGTGTCGCTGGCGCCGCCCGACGCGGCAACCCTCCACGCCCGCGCGCGCGTGCCGCCGACGCCGACGAGCCTTCCAGTTACCGGCGTGGATCAACGGGAGAGTCGTCGATCAATCAGCAATTGGACGCAGCAGAAAACTCCGGGTTCGATCGTGAACAAACGACCCGTGAGCCGTGACGCGTACATCCAGGAAGGAAGAACGGGGACTTAGGCCCACTTTGGCTTTGGCATGGTTTACGCCGGTTTCGGTTTATAAGAGTGTAGCTACAGTGTCATAAATTTGAAAAGCTTCAAAATTATAATTTATTTATTCAAATAAAAACAATTTATATAAATAGTATTTTTACTTTATTTATAATTTATACAGCAACATAAATCAATTAAAATAAATCCTGCCAAACACATCTTTATAAACAAACATTTCGCTGACTGTTGTCGTCCCTTCAAAGCCTACACGGCTGCACCTATATCTATGTAAGAGTACTGGTATAATCCGGCAGCCGAAAAAATATAGGAGTACTATCCTACTGTATCCGATGGGTAGGTTCGTCATTGAAAAAAGGGCGTCAAAGTTGACCGGGCGGCGAACGGTGACTGTGTATACGTATTCCTACGAACGTACAGCTGTACACAGCTGGAACATGGAAAGATTTGGTTTGCCTTTGAATTGACTTTAATGTTTGGCTCACCAGTTACCAACGTAGTTTATTTTCTTACTTACACGTCAGTGAGCCGTGGGCGTCAAAATTTCTCGCCAACGCGTAAGCGTACGCAGGTAAACTAAGATTTAGCAGGCTGAGATTGACATCCAAACCTACCTTAATTTCCCCGCGCGTCGCCATCCGGCCACGGGTGTCGTGACTGTCGTCGCCTCCGTCGGTCACTTCCCTCCGCGAGGAGCGCGAGAGGCCACGGCAAACGACAGTGGGACACGCGGACCCGATGTGCCACCTCGCGCGCCCGCGGTTTTCTTCTGCACGGCTGCTGCCAGCACGGCCGGGGACGGACACGGAGAGGACGAGATGGCCGGGCGCGCGGACGTACGTCAAGTACGTGGCCGGCCGTGGCCACCGAGCACAGCCGCGGGGGGCCTGCACGCACGCGGCCGGTCTCAATCAGAGGTGGGGTGTCATCTCGTCGGTGGCAGGGGAAGCCGACGAGCGGCTCGCACATGGGGTGCGGGCGGGCGGCGGGTCCCGTCCTGCGACTGGACGGGTTGGCCGGGGCAGATCGGGGGGGTGGGGGGGTGGGGGGCTTGTGGACTTGTGACGCGTGAGACCGGACCAGTCGATTTGGGTTTGGCTGATACCCTCCCCACGGAACTTGGCGAGAGCAAGGATGAGGCCGGCGGAGAAAAACTAGTAACCGCTCCCGAAACTGGGCCACAGATTGTTCTTCCATCTTCCCCGCGAAAACCCGAGCCGAGCCCTCCATATAGGAGTACTACTGTCCTACACCCTGATGGTGACGAGCGCGACCCGACGCTCTGGCTTGTCACGCGGCCGATCTGGGGTGTCGACGGATCTGCTTCTGAGCCCACAAGGTTTTGTGATTTGTGATTCTAGTTACAGAATCGGCAGCCGCGAGTGCGGAGGGGCGCACGCCAGTCCTGACCGAAAACTGCTTTTGTTTAGTTTATCAGCAACCACTGTGCCATGTGCGCTGGGGATAATGGAGCGATCGTAGCCACCCTTTCCTAGAAAACAAAACAAAAAAGGATGCCGCCGTTGAGGAAGGCTGGCCGATAGCTATGTGCGATGTGGGCCTAGTCCAATTGCCTTGGTCTCCGAAGAGATTACGGCCATTTTTAGCGCTTTGAGGAGTTTAGAGTTTGCATGGCATGATACCAAGGCCTGCAAGCAAAGCCAACAAACCAAGATTCGAAACAGCAAAGAACGCCTCTCGCTTCAAACTTTCGATTGTTATGAACACTGCACACAAACAAGAAAAGAGCCAAAGCTCTTTGTATTACCTAGCAGTAGCTGTGTAACAAGAATACCACCCGAATAAAACAATGGAGGGCACCGATCTAGTGACCGCTGTAATTTACACAACAAATCGACAGGGAGGTCTCTCGTCCTCAGTCTACTTCCGCTACGAAGTTGGGAAGCTCGCCCTGGCAGAGGTACTCGTCGCAGTGTGACGACGATCCCCAGCCCCTCCGTAGCCGAAAGATGTCCTCTGTGAACGTGGAGCCTGATGATCCTATGAAAACGTTCGACAATGCACATATTGTCTTGTCGAGCATCGCCTCGACCTGTAAAAAGGAGTACAGGCAGGATGCTGTTAACAAAATTGTAACCTTTTGAGTGAAAACTGGAGAATATGCAGGCTGTGTATGTTGCGTACCTGATTATCCCCGCCGATATGATTTCTGTATAACAAGGCGTCCCATTTCTCAGAACTGTGGTGCTCTGGCCTTTTCACAAGAGGGACTTGCCTGTCATTGGATACAACCAAGGATTGCAGAAGACTTGTTTCACTCTCCGCAGCATCGGTAGATAAATATATTACTGGGGCGTTAGCCTTCTCAACAATTCGCAGAATGCATTCTGCTGCCTGAGGAATGGGGAAGAAGCAGCTTTCTTTCTTCACATTACTGCAGGATGATCAAGATAACATCAGTTATCAGTCAATGTCATTTCTGCTGGGTACCCTGGGTGAATTGTTAACCGTTACCACAGAGACCACAATGCCTTAAACTAGCATCTCTACTGTACAAATTCCCGACAGCATGTGCTAAATGTCATGTCCAACCAAGCTACATCGGAATGTGAACACAATTTCATTGTCACTATGATGTACCAGGATCTAATCTAACGCAGAGTGTAACTGTTTTTCCTGTACACCATACCACTATATGCGGTTAACTATTTTTCTCATACCACAGGAAGGCATTTATAGCAGAGCAATCGGTTTCAGTTCAGCATCTAACAATTTGTGATGACAAGAAACAGCAAGTAATGAATGAGAAATCTATAAGACATGGATCATAACATTGATGAGAGTGCTCACTACCTACTCAAACAGCAGGATTTAATCAAATCAAATAATGCAACATATTTAGGACTAAGAATTTACTTAAGCAAGAGAAGAACTGAAAACTAAATCTCTAAGCCTTAGCATATTTTGGCGAAGATATGATGAAAGTATGAAACTATGAGCCAAATAAGATGACATCATTCAATAAATATCGCACGAGCTTAACCGAGCAAGGATGTAAAAATTAAGATATGAAATAATTTATAGTGTCCATTACTCCATCAGAACTTTCTAGAATAGAAAAATACACATTGATATATCCAGTAATATACTAGCAATGTGTTTTACTGAAATTGATAGTGGAGTTTCTCTTATTGAATCATTCTAAAGTACTAGTAGTATTGAATAGTACTGGCTGCACTCGATATTTTTT
>BCLH01003701.1:9599-24762 GCA_001602315.1 Zoysia pacifica
AGGACCCGCAACCTCGCCCGCGAAGCCGACGGCAGGGTGGCCCCGCGGCTCGAAGGCCGAGGGCGGATCATCTGTGAGCCGGAGCTCAGCTGCCCTGCCGGAGGCGACTGCCGCCATCACTGCTGAAGAATCGGACCCTTTCGAGGGTTTGAGCTCTTCTTCCGAAGAGCAACAGGAGCAGGGGTCGGCCGTGAAGAGAGCGAGGGTCGACCCCTTAGAGGCGGTGGCCGTCAGCTCCGGGAGTCCTGTGGACTCCCCATCTCGCGCGGCCGAGGTGGTCTGAGGTGGCGACGCCTTTGGAAGGCGCGGCGGCCTTGCCGCCTTCGGGCGTACCCACAGTTGGGTGCGCCCTCAGCGAGATGGCCCGTGGCAAACTGCCCAAGGTCGTCGGGGCGTCGGGCTCCGCAGGTCCGAGCGACGACGTCGAAGAGCAAAGACGGCGGCGCCGACCGCCACCTGGGAAGTCCTCGGGCGAGGGCCCCTCCCATTCGAAGGGGCGATCGATGGCTTTGGCTATTTGATGGACCGGGTGGGAGGTGCCCGAACCCACAACATGCGATTGGTCGCCGGCCTCCGCCAGCTGTCGACGGTCGCCGAGGAGGTCGGCGCCATTTACGACAAGGCTCACTTCGTCGAGTGTCGGGTAAGCTTGAGTCCGGCTCTTGATTTCCATCTTTTTCGAATTTTGGGCTGATAGTCTTCTGCAGGACAACTTGTACGCGGTCCTGGGTCGGCCCCCACGCGGGTTCGCCGCCCAAACCGAGGTCGACGCCCTCAAGGAGAAGCTGGCGAAGGCGCGGGCCGAGTCGGGAGACGCCGCAGCGGACTTGAAGTCGCAGCTCCTCGCTGCGCGGGAGTCAGCTCGCGTCGCCCTCAAAGAGGCGAACAAGGCGCGTGCTGAGGCGGCGGCGTCCGAGGCTCGGGCCACCTGGACCGTGGCGGCCCTCGAGTAGGCCAACTGCACGGTCATCAGTATGTCATTGTGTATCCCTTCGACCCTTGGGGTCAGGTTCTGACTCGTTCTGTTGTAGAGCTTCGTCGCCAAGCAGCAGAGCACGATACCGAGATGCGGCGCCTCGGACTCCTCCACCAGCATGCCGAGAGGGCCCGCTTGACCCTGGAGCAGATGCTGCGCCTGACAAAAGAGGAGCGCGACCGTGCCTTCGAGCAGGTTGACCTTCTGAAGTTCGAGCGGGTGGTGCTTTAGTCCGAGGTTGAGCAGGCAGCGGCGGACCTCGACCAGATGCGTGAAGAGGCCGCTAAGGTCCAGGAGGAGCTCTCGACGGCCCAAATCCGGAACGAGCTCATTCGAAAGAGCCTCGACCCAGCATGGCAGGCCACCGAGGCCGCCGCAAAGGAGCGGGACGGTAAGGGTCGGCCCCTCTCTATTTGCTCTAGCCATCTTCGGTTCTCTGCTAACGTTTTGGAATGCAGGATTGGTAGGCAAGTTTAGACCCTGAGGTCAGCAGGTCTGAACCTCATTGGGAAGTTGTACTCCAGAGTGTCGGACTCCGTCCCGACGGTGATCGTCGCGCACGCTCTTATGCAGCTCCCGGAGATCGTTTCCAACGTCATGATGAGGGCGCTGGAGGACGGGTCCTAGACAGCCTTGACCCTGGTCCGCTCTCATTACCCGGATGCGGATCTCAACAGGGCTGTCGAGGGCTTCACGTCGGGCTACTCAGACGAGCAGCTGGACGCGATCTCGGTGGAGACGCTGGAGCCTGGGGCGAAGGCCGTCACCGACTTCAAGACGGAGGACTTTCTGCCCGAGCGATTTGACCCGTTTTCCTATGTATAGGTCCGAACATGTAAAGTGCGTTATTGTATTAATAAAGAATATCGTTCAAAGAATATCGTCCGAGAAACTTTTACGAGTTTGATTGTGAATTTCCGACCCCCGTTCGCATGCTGCGACTGTTTTTCGTGCCCCCTTTGGCATCAATCAAACGAATGGGCCGAATATAACTCGTAGGGTCGGGCGTCAGGCCCGATACAGGTGTAGAGCGTCATCAGCTCCCGATTCATAGATAGTTTAGCCGCGGGAAGGCTTCGAACAAAAAATGCGCGCGAAGTTTGTCGTTTGAGGGTCACCCGCGAACTCGGTGCGGGTCGAGAATCTGACCCCGAGGAAACAAAAAGACGAAAAGACGTGACGAGTTAACGGGGAGCGGCGTCCCGGCGCAAAAAATCGATAAATGACGGGCGAAAAACGAGGTCGATCATCTTGACACTTGGGTGTCACAGCTTGCGGCTTGTGATGAGAACGGCGTACATTAGCTTCTCCACTTGCGTGTACCGAGTCTTCACGTCGGCCAACACCTCGCTGACGAAGTAAACAGGCCGCTGAACAGACAGAGCCCGACCCTCTTCGCTTCGCTCGATGACGAGGACAGTGCTGATAACTTTCGAGGTCGCCGCGATATAGAGGAGAAGGGTCTCTCCTGGGGTCGACGATGTGAGGATCGACGGCGATGAGAGTAGGGCCTTGAGCCGATCGAAGGCTTCTTGGGTCTCGATGGTCCAGGTGAACCACTCTGCTTTTCGTAACAGCTGGTAGAAAGGCATCACCTTTTCGTCGAGCCTTGAGATAAAACGGCTGAGGGTTGCCAAGCATCCGGTCAGTTTTTGGACGCCTTTGACGTTGCTGATGGGCCCGAGGTTGAGGATCGCGGAGATCTTCTCAGAGTTTGCTTCGATCCCCCGCTCGGAGATGACGAAGCCGAGCAGCTTGCCCAAGGGGACCCCGAAAACGCATTTCTCGGCGTTCAGCTTGATTCGATAGCGTCGGAGGTTTGTAAACGTCTCCTCCAGATCCTGGACGAGGTTGGAGGTCCGCTGAGTCTTGATGACGATGTCGTCGACGTAGACCTCTAGATTTCGACCCAGCTGGTCGTGGAAGCACTTCTGCATGCAGCGCTGATACGTGGCACCAGCGTTTTTGAGCCCGAATGGCATTGTGACGTAGCAGAAGGCGTCGAAGGGCGTGATGAAGGACGTGGCCGGCCGGTCGGACTCGCGAATGGAAATCTGGTGATACCTCGAGTACGCGTCGAGGAAGCTCAGGGTTTCGCACCCGGCGGTCGAGTCGACCCCCTGATCAATGCGCGAGAGAGGGAAGGAGTCCTTTGGGCAGGCCTTGTTGAGACTCGTGTAGTCAATGCACATCCTCCATTGTCCGGTCTTCTTTTTTACCATTACAGGGTTGGCTAACCACTCGGGGTGGTAGATCTCTTGAATAAACTTAGCATCAAGCAGTTTTGCCAATTCTTCCCCAATGGCTCGACGCTTCTCATCGTCGAAACGCCAGAGTCGCTGTTTGACGGGCATAGAGCCTGCGATGATGTCGAGGGAGTGCTCGACGACTTCTTTCGGGATGCCAGGCATGTCCGACGGTGCCCAGGCAAGACGTCCCGATTCCGGGTGAGGAAGTCGACGAGCGCGCTTTGCTATTCGCTGGAAAGTGCTGTCCCGATCCTAGCCTCCTTGGAGGGGTCGACGGGATCGAGAGTCACCTCCTTGGAGTCGTCGACGGGTTTGAAGGATGTCAACGACGCGGGCCGGGAGTGGAGCGCTGGCTCCGATCCTTCTGCTTTGTGGATTGCATCCAGCCGGGCCGGGCCCGATTTGGCGGCGGCCAGCTCGAAGCTCTCCTGCTCATACGTCAGAGCGTGTTGGAAGCGTGACGAGACCGTGACGACGCCTTTTAGCCCGGGCATCTTCAGCTTCAGGTAGACGTAGTTAGGGATGGCCATGAACTTCGCGTAACATGGCCGGCCCAGAATAGCGTTGTAGGCGCCGGTAAAGTCGACCACCTCGAAGGTGAGCGACTCGGTCCGAAAATTGCTCCGGTCTCCAAATGTGATTGGGAGCGCGATCTGACCGAGGGGCGTCGCGTAGCCTTCGTGGACGACTCCGTGAAACGGAGCGTGGGTTGAGCAGAGGTCGGCCTCCGTCAGCTTCATCGCTCGGAAGTCGTCGGCATAGAGGATGTTGAGGGCGCTTCCTTCATCCATGAACACCTTCGATAGGCGCACAGAGCCGACGATGGGGTCGAGCACCAGCGGGAGGTGCCTGGGCTGCGGGACGTGATCCGGATGATCAGCCCGATCGAAGATGATCGGCGCCTCGGACCACTTGAGGTAGCGGGGAACCACGGGGTCGACGGCGTTGACCTCGCGCCAGGTCCTTTTTTGGCGGCCACGAGATTCGCAGTAGGCTGCGGGGCCGCCAAAGATCATGAGGCAGTCCTCCGGCTCGGAGAAGGCTGTGCCGGCATCTTTCTTGGCCCCTTTGGCCTGGGGGTCGAGCTTGGCCCGTCGAGAAGTCGGACTGGAATCCGCTCTTGAAGAACCTCTTTCTCAGGTGGCAGTTACGGAGGGTGTGCTTGACCGACATAGAATGGTTGGGGCAGGACCGGTCGAGCATCTTCTCGAAGTGGCCGTCATGGTTGGCCGGCTTCTTGGCCGGGGGTCAGGCCGGTCGGTGGGCGGCGGCTACGAAGTCGTCATCGTGGCGCCGACCCTTGCCTTTCTTGCGGCTCAAGCTGCTGCCACCTCGCTCGCTGTGGCGGTCGGCGAACCGGTCAGAGGGGCGGTCCCCCCGACGATCGGTCCTCGACCTCTCGTCCTTCGCCTGACCTCGATCTAAGTTGGCCTGCACGGCCTCTTCTCCGGTGGCGAAGGTTGTGGCGATGTCGAGGAGGTCTCGGGCCGTCCGAGGGTTCCTTCGGCCCAACTTGTGGACGAGCGCCTTTGACGTCGTGCCGCAGGTGAAGGCGTTGATTAAGTCGGCGTCGTTGACGTTGGGGAGCTCGTTGCGCTTTCGCGAAAAGCGATGGATGTAGTCCCGGAGCGACTCGCCGGGCTCCTGCTTACAATTTTTGAGGTCCCAGGAGTTACCCGGGCGCGTGTAAGTCCTTTGGAAGTTGCCGACGAAGATTCGGCGCAGGTCGCTCCAGTCTTGGATGCAACCCTCGAGGAGGTGTTTGAGCCACCCTCGGGTCGAGTCGGTGAGGAAAAGCGGCAGGTACTGGATGGCGAACAGGTCGTCTGCTCCTCCGGTCCTGTAGGCGAGGCGGTAGTCCTCGAGCCAGTGGATGGGGTTCATCTCCTCGTTGTAACGGCCGATGGTGGTCGAGGCACGAAATCTCTTCGGGAATTTCGCGTGCCGAATGAGCGATCCGAACGTTCTAGGTCCGACCCCAACATAGCTCGGGCTCTTGGAGTCGAGGGTGCCACGTCGATAGTAGCGGTCGTAGGAGCGTCTCCGCCGGGACTCGGCGCGGAGCTCACTCCTCGCCTGTCGTCTGGCGTCGATGGTGCCGCGGGCGTCGTGGTTGAGACCGAGTCGTGGGAGGACCGACCCCACATAGTGTCGAGGATTTCGTTCCTCGACTCGGCTGTCGTGCGCCGAGCTCCGTCGATCCTGGGACCAGCGGTTGCTTTTCGTCTTCGACTGCTGAGGCTGGAGGGACGCTTCTGGTTGTTGAAGCACGCTGCTGAGGTAGAAGCGTACGAGGTTGTACACTTCTCTCAGTGCTGGGTCCTCGGGAGCAGCGGTCTCGTTGAGGATGCACGCTGCCGCCGCGAGGTTCTCGAGCGGGGTGTCGAAGGCCGGCGGCCCTCCAGCTGTGAGCTGCTGGTACGTGGACCGTCCTTGAGCCCGTGCCGCGTCGCTGGGCCCAGCTGCAGCCTTGCCCCTAGGCTCGGGGCTGTCGGTGCGTCCCGAGGGCGGCCAGACTTGGCCGACGGTGTCCACCGTGGGACGCAGGGACAGGTTGGCACTCGGCGGCGTGTTGCTAGGGGTCGTCGGTTCCGCGCTCTTCGGGGCGTGGAGAGTGAGGCACTCCCTCGACGGGTCGTGCCCCAAGATGAGGTGTCTCCGGGGCCACCGAGTCTGACGTCTCTTGCACAGAGCCTGGAGGTGCAGCTCGTCACCTTCTTTTGCGACGAAGTTCAGGCTCCTGAAGCGAAAAGTCTGCCCAGAGGCGAAGGTGGGGACTTGCCACGACCGGCTATCTTCAGAGACAGCGACCGTGAAGTCTCTGAAGCGGAGGTGGGAGACCGAAATGTCTTCCACGACAGCAAAGTAGGAAGCCATCGAAAAACCAAAATGAGAGCACACCAAAAGAGAAAAGCCCCCCTTCCTGGCGCGCCAACTGTCGGTGTTCTGACCACCGGCACAGTAAATATACGATCGTGGGGGAGGTGCGCCTTTGGATTTGATGTGGCCTAGTCTAAAGAAGACTCAAAGAGGTTTTACCTGGTTCGGGCCACCTCGAGCGGTGTAAAAACTTACGTCCAGAGAGCGGATTATCTCGATGATAATGTTATAAAGGCGGGATTCTCTCTTCGCGAGAGGATCCGAAAAAGTAGTTCATATTTAATCATGGTAAAAACTTCACTAACATAAAAATATCAATGCCATGTATATACGTTGCTATGGTTATTACTATATCATGGTAACAAGAAAAATATCAATGCCATGGTTATTATAGGTCGGGATCCTACTTTGCAACCTAATAGCTTCAGCCTACATATACACTTAAGGCAATGCTTACCCAATAGTTCATATTTAATCACTAACATAAAAAACTTCACTGATTCTTGTAGCGGCTCAATGTTTACCCATTTACTCATTTCTTTGACATATCATTATCCGATGAGACATCAGACGCTGCTATATAGATATACGTTGCTATTGCTTCAAGGAAAAAACAAACAAAAAATAAACAATCATGCAGGGCAAACAAAAATAATTGCAACACATTATACCATGTTTCCATTCCCTATCACTTTGACTATTACCAGGAAACTCAACCTAACATGACAGTGCTGATATACATAACGATGTGACAAATCCAATATCTACTCTATGATGCAATGAAAAAGACGACCAATAGAACCTTCGATAGTTGATCCTTACCGTATGAGCCAATTGAACTACGTACACGGATGCTTAGGAATATAGTGAAATGGCTTTTTTCGCAAACAAAATAAAAAAGAAAAAATTAGTCGAGTGTATTGGTGCCTAATTGGTTAAAATATTGGTTATACAGGTACACTTCGTTTTTAGTTAGGTGTAGTTGTGATGCCATGACAAAGATCTGACTGGGCATTTCTTGTACGTACCTGATCAACAAACCCTACCTAGCTACCAGCTTCTAGAAGGGTAAGTGGCCGATGAGTGCACCCTCCATCTTTGATGTAACATGCATTGAGATTCTTCTCCATTTTCATATTCTGAAGCCGATCAACTAATTAAACGTACTTCTGATGATATCAGGTCCACTGAAAGGAGAAGGCAGTACTAGATGTGATGTGTGCCTAAGCTACTTTGATTTGCATCATCTTCATCCGTCGTACGACTATGCATTTCCTGATCAAAGCCTCATCTAGTCACCTGCATGGACTCTGTTAATGAAATCTGCTACAGCTACTTGACAAGAGTTCAATTCTTGAGTTTCCAAAATTTAACTAGGAAATGGAAGATTTCATGAACTTTTTGCTCTATAATTAAGAGGGCTAAGAAATGGAAGATTTCATGCTGTCAATCAGTTCTAAGCTTGTCAATTTCTTCATGAACAATCATATCACTTTCATCTTTTTACCCTAAGCACATCAGACGATAAGGCACTCTTGATGCTGGATTATTTAAAATGCTTTATGCATCTATTCGATTCTAATATTTCAATTGACAATTGGATAGAGACAGTTCAAGAGTCCATTTTTATCATTGGTAGGGAAGTCACTGTGTAGGGCCACCCGGGCTTCTAGAAGGTAAAGGACTCAAATCAGAGCACTTTTCCAAAGAGCTATCATTTTATTTCTTTTTGCTCAACACGTACTGAAAGGACATTTCAGATTTTCTAGAAATGAGAAATATAGGGGTAGCGGCCGTGAGAAAGTATAGTGGTACTCATTCGAATGAGCTAACCAGGCACTATTGGTGGTGGTTGTTCATATACCTCTGAGTAGTGGTGTCATTGTGCTACCAACCACCAACTATCACCGCCAAATGGAAGCCAACCGTTGCAATCACCATCCAAGTTCTATTTACATATCAAGCACTATCATACATCTCAGTGAAAAAACTTTTAGCCAAAATTAACTGAATTTCGCCAAATTTGTTCCTACCGGTGGTGGCCGGTATTTGGAGCTATACCAGTAAATACCTGTTGATATTGGACTTTTTCTTAATAATTTATTATTTTGGTAAAATTTATCCAAATTTTGAGAGGAAATTCAGTCCAAAAACGGCCAAAATTTCCCGAATTCCAGCAATTTTCTTTGCACCAGTCCAAGCCGGTAATTTTAGAAAACTAAAAAAATCACTAATATAACTATGGTATACCAAGTGTGGAAAACAATAAAATGGAATATTTTGAACTTGAAAAATTAAGCTAATACATTTTGGTTACATACGGCCTGTTATACCTTATTGTATTGTTGGTCTGGACTCTCACTAGAATATGTAAACCTGAATTGAAAATGTATGGTAATTAACCTGTATTTTGTAGTGATGATATCAAATGAGCTATTTCACAAACAGTTGCATTGAATGTTGTTTTACAAATTACAAGACGTCCTGAGACACAGATTGTGTGTGTGTATTTGTTTTTCACCAGCTGGAAAAACAATATCACAAAGATGATATTTTTTTCCCTGGAAAGAGGATGAAAATAATTCTGGCTAAATGTAATAATCCATCCTAAACAATGTTTCATAGTAGTGCTGCGGATCAATTCTAATACAACTCAATTTCAAATATGTGTTTCATATATGCATCTCAGCTCAGTGGTTAGAGTTAATTATTTTGGGAACAGTTTTATTTATTTTTCCTTGATTTATGACTTCAAACTGATTGCTTGGCAATGACATGTAACAAGTAGCAGAGCAAGAAGTAATTTAAATGAATTTAGTTAGTTTGAAATATTGCGATGTGCTAATGCTTGCTGTCTCTCTAGTGATAACACACATCGAAAGAAACTTGCGCCTCCATTGTCTCAAGTAGCTATAGCCGATAATAAAGCTATATATATGTACTCCGTACTATATGTAGGAATGGTAGCTCGGAGGAACGACGAAAAAAACAAAAAGGACGCTTAGTCTCTGATGACTATTAGTTCAGGAGGCACTAATTGCCACGTGCATATATACATATTTGACTAAGATCCTGTTAGGTGCTAGTCTAATTTGATATGGACATGCAATCTTTGTAGTTTTGCAAGAATTCTTATATATTAGAACACATAATAATTGACGCGTGTTCGATTATAAAGATCTCTATGATCTTGCTGGTAACATGTGGAGAGAAATGAAATTTACATCCAGACAATTCCATAACACACTCAACGTGATACTATTGATTTTTTTTTTGTACACACTGATCTTGATGTGATCCGACTATGCATAGTGACAATCCATTGAAATTTTTGTACAGCATACACAATCACGTGTAGCATCCTACTTACAATTTTGTTCTATCATTCAAGGCCGGGCAGCTTGGTGAACGTAGCTCCCATTTACAGTCTTCGGGGAAGAATTCAACCTTTTGACTTTTTGTACGCAACCTTTCCCTGATATTCTGAACACTCTAGAGCTTATATATCGCCGAGATCTATCTAAGAATATAAACGTACATGTGTGAGACTCTGGGAGCCATATATAGGCTCAAGTTGCAAGTGAGGCGGGTATTATTGTGAACCCACGTACTCGCTCCGTAAAATTTATGTTAGTGCCTCTTACATATCAACAATATTTTCTTTGCAACTTAACAATGATCCATCGCAAAGCTCACGGGAAAAGCGGGTACGTTCGTAATAATCCGCAAAAGCTTGCAACTTTATTATATTTATTCTACTTAAACTAATTTGCATGAAGTTGCTTACTATTATTTAGAATATCCTCCAACAAATTTTAGTCAAATTCGTTGAAATTTAATAGTATGGACGCGAGGTTTTAATTTTAGGGTCCAACTTTAAACTCAATAGAACAAGTAAAAAAATCATGATTTCAAAGTTACTAATATTTTGGATTAGTTGTTTATGTAATAATAGAGTGGTAAATTGTGTGTTGAGTGTACAAGTTATTAGATTTCTGCAATGACCGTATATTTTCTCTGTGTCAAACGATGCGGTTCGCGGATTCTCGCAAAACCCGCATACTTGATTTGCGGCTAACTATGTGGTTCGCCGGGTGAAACGGTACCCGCCCCACTTGCAACTTGAATATAGGACAAGATAGCTGAGATGAGCAAACAAAACGTTAATGCCAGTAGTGTACAAGAAATAAACTCCGGTTTCTTCTCGTATTGATCAAGATGCCACCGTCCTTGGGAAATTAGAGATATGGACATTGCAGAAGGTTCACTGACACATACCTATTTACTCCTACTCAAGCTGCCTAAAACATAGTGTTGGCCCACAAACTGAAGTTTCAAAGATGTGAGCATCGTCAATTCAAATAAAGTGAGAGACACTAAACCTTATTCTATCTAACAGCAAAAAAAAAAAAAACTACAGATCCAATGTAGATAGCATGAATGATTCTGGGACACTAATCCATAAATTAGCCATGATGACGATCTTCGGTGTTGAGATTATATGCTAATTAAGAACAGGTATATAACTTGTGGCGTGCACGAAGCTGCATGTTATTATTAGCACATCTAGTAGATGTTTAGGGCCACTTTGGTAGAGCTTTTAACTCTTGATTCTCTGGATTCACTCTGATTCTTCTGGGAAGTAATTCTGTGGTTGAAAGTGATTCTTTTTTATTCTCTAGGATAAACTTCTAGAATCAGCACAGAGAATCACTTTACAGAATATCAAGAGAAGCTACTTTTTTCAGCTCTCAGCTTTTTAGTTCATTTTAGAGAATCTTAACAGAATTAGACAAGAATCACTTCTCTTGAAAAACAGCGTTTGGCAGAGCGTCTCAGATTCTGACTGAGAATAAGAGCTGGTAGCTCTGCCAAAGGGGCCCTTAGGCAGAGGAGGTAAAATCCAAGAGTGTTCCATAATGTTTGTCTAGAAGACTGCAAGTGCACATCCATCGCCATGTAGGTATAATTCGTCATTTCAGATCTCTCTCTCTCTCTCTCTCTCTATATATATATATATATATATATATATATATATCTGATGAAGATTATCATTCTCAAGGGCAGGAGTACATGGAAAATAAGAAAAACTATGTAATTTTAATATTGAAACTGCTATATTTACAATTCCAGGGTTATGCATGTATTTTTATTAGCTACCTATCCTATGAAAGCGAGTTGTTTTCCTCAATAGATACAAAGTGGCGAGTCTTGAGCCGATTCCTAGCTTTTTGTTAATTAAATTATTTATTTCCTCTCTTGTCATCCTTTTGATTTTGAGCTTGTACATCCCTTCACCTGTTCTTAAAAAAAATTATAGTACATTGTTGTTGTTGGGGGGGGGGGGGGGGGGGGGGGGTAAATCCTTCACCTGTTCATAAAAAAATGAGTAGAGGGGAAAAAATTAAGCGGCTCAAAGATATGAAAGAGATTATTTCTCAAATGCTTAAATGTTTATTTGACCACAAATTTGCACATGTTTTCAGTGTAATATTGTTACTGTTACGAGATTTTCATGAATAGGCACTTTAGAATCGTTGCTCTAATAATTACATATATATAAAGTAATAACCACTAAATCATTTTCTTCATTTTTTCTTTCTTTCACTATACCACAATCCATCTATAACGACTCTTTTTCTGTCATTATAAGTGGTCATAATGACAGACGGTTGGTCGTTAAAAACCTATAGCAACCAACCCCATCTATCGTTGATAATGGCGTCGCTATATGTTTTTAGCAACCGACCACTTATAATGACCGACTGTCTGTCGCTATAAGACATATATAGCAACCGACAGTCTGCTTTTATTATTTATTTATAACGACCAACTGTTGGACGCTATATATATTTATAGCAACCAACAGTTGGTTACCAGGCAGAAGTGATTACCAGCAACCAATCCAGATTTCAATATTAATCATATCAACAATTGACAAATCAACCACACATGTAAATATCATTCATTCATACAGTATGTACTCAGAAATACATAATTGAAGAAATGGCACGTTTCAAAATAATACCATCATCATTTGCCATTTAAACACATCAACCTGTCAATCCTTACAAAGTTCTAATCGCTAGCTAGTTTGCTTGCGCTATTTACAAAATGATCGTCTCTAGCATCCATACAAAAGTTTCCATTTCTAGCTAAGATGTCCAAAACAAATCGCCTCAAGCCCTTTGATCCAATCAGAGGTTACTGCAACATGCCACCTAGAACTATCCCTTCCGACCTAAAAATAAACATTTATATTCATCAAATTGAGAGATAGTGCTGAACCATGAAAACAAAAGCAAAACAATGCTATAGATCTGAACAATTCTGTACATATACCATAAAAACAACAATATAAACCTTTATAAAATTATACCATGATGAAAACAGCACTAAAATTTAGAATAGCATACCATGTGATTTTTTAGACGTCTTGCTAGCTTATACATGTACCACGAGAACAAACAATCTGAACTTTTATGAAAATATAACATGAAAACAACACTAAAATTCAGAATAGGATATCATGTGATTTTTTAAAAGCCTTGCTAACCTATACATGTACTATAAGAATAATAATCTGAACTTTTATGAAAATATACCATGAAAACAACATCAAAGCTCAAAATAGCATACTAGGGCAACTGGGGCGCGCCGCCTAGGTCAGCTGGGACGTGCCGCCTAGGTTAGCTAGGGCCAGCACGCCACCTAGGGAGTGGCGCAGCCACCGGGAGCGCGCGCAGCCGCCCTAGGAGCGCAGCGACGTGCAGTCGTGGGTCAGGGCGCATGGGGCGGTGCGGGTCAGGGCGCGTGGGCTAGAGCGGCATGGCAGAAGGACCGATGGTGGCGCGGCGGCAAGAGGGACGGTGGCCGGGCGTAGAGCAGCAGGAGACGGTGGTGTGGCGGCTGGGAGATCTCGGCAGCTGGAACTTGGAAGACTTTGTGCCTCTCGCGTGTGGGAGAAGGAAGCAGGCATTAGGCAGGAGGGGGAAAAAATGGCACGGCTGGGCTGGATGTTGCGCGGGCTGGAAAAATGATTTGGACCGATTAGTTTTCACGGACCAACGGCTGGTTGGTTGCTACAAACGAGAAATAACGACAGACCGTTCGACGGTAAAATAAAATAGTAATATCGATCGACCGTCTGTTGAGAAAACAGAAAATAACAACAGACTGTCTGTTCAAAAGTTTTACTGTCCGACCCTTCAACGCTATATTTTGATTTTTAGCAACTGACTCCAGTTGCTAATTGTAGGTTGTGATATAGTGTTTCCAAACATTGAGATTATATACCGCAGAAGCGTCTGGAGTTGATGTAATGGACAAAAAGAACGTGGCCACACTATCCAAAAAGACCTGAGAGCCACCACATCCAACCACCAGCAGAAAAGCTCCCTCCATCTTTTTTTATAAGTTATTTTAGGTCTGGGTATGGGAATTAAGAAAAGTAGAAAATATGAGATATTTTGAAAACGAGGAGGAGAGAGATAGAGTGAAGATGTATTAAAAAGAGAAAAAATTGTCTCAAAAAGTAAGAATGATTTATAATTTGAGAAATTTTAAATAGTACAAAGTGAGTTATAATTAGGGACCGAAGGAGTAGCTAGCCCACTACATACACTGGTATAGCAGGATGCATCAAAAGGTAGGAAAGATCAAAGTGACATGGATTTCAATGAAGAACAAGCATAAAGATGCATGACTCTGCAGTAAAGATTCTTGGCAAAACTAACACATCGAGCTGGCCGACTTCCCCATGAAGGATTTGAGAAAATAAAATTCATAACCAGCATCATAGTCACCATCATCTCTCTGGATGGTACACTGGCCACTCGTGACTGTGGACCTCACCCGTTAGCTGCATGAAAAAGGTAGCAGAAGAAGACGACGACGAACAGCTAGCCATTGCCAGGGGCGGAGCTTGCATGTAACCACCGTGTCACATGACCCCGATGAATTCCGATAATTTCAGTGAAAAAACTCTGTTTAAGATTGATCATCTAGCTTAATTGACTCCATTGAAAAAGTGTCTGACCCTGGCGGCGTTGCTGGCTAGCTCCGCCCCTGGCCATTGCCGCCGCTGCGCCTGCACCCCTCGTCGCATTGCGAGCCCAGGCGGTTGAAGCACAGGCAGATCCTCTCCTTCTCCGAGTTACTCGAGCTAGAAGTACCGGCTGTCGCTGTCGTGCTGCTTCCTGCCGCTTGCGCTTCCGGCCTTGTTGGTGGCGGCGGCGGCGACGACGACGGTTGGTGCTGCGGCGGGCCTATAGACAGATTGAGATCGATGATGCAGCTGGCAAGCTGCCGCTGGGTCGACGTCTCCGGCAGCGACCCAGACGCACTGCCTTCGTCGCCGCTCTGGCCGGCACAGCAGCTGGTCTCCGGAGAGGAGCTGGGACGTGCCGGGTGGTCCTGGAGATGCGTGCTCGACGAAGCAGCTGCGGTGGCAGCCTCGCTGAGCGGGCGGTGCGTCTTGGGGTCGATGCCGCGCGCGAGGAGCTTGCGCTTGATGTGCGTGTTCCAGTAGTTCTTGATCTCGTTGTCCGTCCGCCCCGGCAGCCTTCCGGCGATCATAGACCACCTGTTTAAGAATCAATAATCTGATGATAAACATATATGCCAGAAAATTAAACTAGCTAATTCAACTAATCCTGATGATGCGATGGATCAGTAAGGACTGAAGACACCTACTTGTTTCCGAGGACCTGGTGGAGCTTGATGATGAGGTCGTCCTCCTCGTCGGTGAAGTTGCCGCGCTTGAGGTCGGGCCGGAGGTAGTTGATCCACCGGAGGCGGCAGCTCTTGCCGCACCGCTGCAGCCCCGCCGCCTTGGGCAGCGACCTCCAGCACCCCTCACCGTGGGCCTTGATGTAGGCGACGAGCCGCTGGTCTTCCTCCTTGGTCCAGGTGCCCTTGTTCGTGTGCGCCTTCTCGCAGCACGGCGACCTCCCCATGGTCTCTGTTGTAGGAGAGCGTCGCAGCAAGATAGAGGGGGAGGGAGAGAGACACAGAGAAGCGTGGATGATTATATGGGGGGAGGGGGGGGGGGGGGGGG
>BCLH01003702.1:0-25338 GCA_001602315.1 Zoysia pacifica
CCGCCGTACTCGCCGCCGGCGTTGACGGCCTGCCCGTCCTCGCCGTCCTTCTTGTGGTGGAACAGGTGGTGGCGCCTCTCCTCCGACATGGCTACTGGCTAGGCTTTGGTCAGGGAGCAATCGAGCACAGCTGGCTTGCCCTTGTGGAGTGTGACAAGTGTTGTTAGCTGCCTTGGCTTGGTTGCCTGTGAGGGTGGCTACGACTTGGTGGCCGGATGTGGTTTTATAGCAGGCCAGGGAGGTCACGGTGTTGATGTATCGATTGGGCGGTGGGATAATTTTATCTAACCAGCTGACTAACCGCTGGAATTTGTGGAACCATACGACAGATTCTGGTGTGGCATGTGGCTAGCTTAAGCTTTTTTCCGGAGCTCTTCTCCCGTGGGGTGATGGTGACGTGCCATCCGCGCCCGAGTCACCGCATCGACCAACCAGCAAATCGCACGTATAGGAATTTGGCTTCTTTCCTCCTATCTTCTCCTCTCGTACGTCCAGACGTTGTGACTTTTAATATTGGCTCTTGATTCTTCAAAGACCTAGCGTGATACATGATAAGTTCCGATTAAATTTTGACATATCATGGGAGGATACATATGGGAGGAGTAGATGGGAGGAGATAAGCTGCATCCCACAAATATAGCATAAGAAGATCATAAAAGGGCTCAACCAATGGCCCCTTTTCACAATCTAAGCTATCATTTATCACATGTTAGGGTAAACATGAATAGAGATTTGGTTTGATACTAATTCAATCTATCTCTCTTCAATCCAATCCTGTCCTCTCTATAGCTAGTTCATTTTTTTCCATGTTACCATGCCTGACTGCATGCTCTGAAGCTAATGGATCAATTACTTGCTCCAATTTTAAAATATTGACACCATTGACTTTTAGTGTTACCTTTGACCTTTGACAAATCGTGTGATTAAAAAAAAATTAGTAAATATTATATTTTATTATATTTTCTTTATTATTAATGGTATTTGAAATGGATTTTACATATTTAAATAAATTTTTGAACGCGATGGATATTAAAAGATAACGCTAAATATTAATGATGTCAAAATTTTAAAACCAAGGCTATGAAAAGGTGAGAGTTACTTCCAGGGATATTTATTATCAACTTTTGACCAAACGAATCATTTTCCTATAGTCGAAGTAATCGCTTCTCATTGGAGATTTGTTGGAAAAGAAGCACGGGCTTCGGTTGTAATAAGAAAAAAAAAATAAACTGATTGAGATTTGAGTGTTCATCGCGTCACGTCGTCAAAACCTGAAGGTTTTTTTTTTTAACTCCATATACTTCTTTTTGTGTTTATTGAGCGAACTACTACACCTACAGATTTTTACTTTTAGTTGTGTGAGATGTACTAATAAATGGGTCTGGCATCAAAATGGGACACTGTGCAGGCTCTACGCGATCAACACAAGAGATTTTCTTCCATAAATAATCCATTCTTTATAAGATGCTTTAATTCGAGATTTTCTCACGTCGACCAAACTTGAAGATCCTTTAAAGTTTGGGAATATGCCAACTCGATTCTTATGTGCAGGGTTTTTATGTCAGCGCAATATATGGTCCAGGCCCTACACCATTTCCTTTTCATAAAGTTGAATATGATGCAAATCTCACGAGGCAGAAGGCAGCGCTCAGCTGCAGTGTCGGCCACTTGTCCATCGCCAAAAATATCTTGTGCCGACGATCTATATGAGGCTCACATAATGTGAGCTCGACCCTTGACCCTATATTTATTTCATTGCCATCTTGCTCATTACTCATTAAACAAAGATTATGGTTGTCATCAGACATACAATTGCCGAGACTGGTTGCCAGTGGCGGAGCGTGAATCCAAATAGAGAGGGGTCGACTGCTACAGTAGCTTCTTCAACTTCTAACCGAAAGAAATTTGACAGCCATAAACAATGAGGTGAGGAAGAAAAACTTGAAGCAGATCACTTTCATGTGCTGTCATCAATTAATCTTCACATTTTTTATCTTGATTTTACACCTTTTGCCATTGCAGTGCACTAATTTCTTAAAGAAAATTCCTAAATCACCCGGGGCCAGTTTGGCCTCCATGAGGCTCCGCCCCTGCTGGTTGCATCAGTGATTAAGTAATGTACTAGCAGATGGTTGATCGATATCCTCTAGAGATAAGCCAAATGCAAAGCTCCCATGCCACGTACGGCCAAAAAAAAGCTTCAAATCTTTTACATAACAAAAATATTTCATATAAGTGAATTTAATTACATTGTTCCATGTTTATCCTTTGTGACAGCAAACCAAATGACATGTTATCTTTATGTGGTTTATATCCTCTTGATGTTTTGCCTGGTTAGCATTGCACATACCATAGTATTTACTTATCAAGAATTTTACTTATGATCTGATTGCTATATGGTGCCATCTTATCATTCAGATCGAGCAATGATAATAATAATGACATGGCAAGGACAAAAGTAAAAGGAGAACAAAAACAAAATCGTGCGTGCCTTGGATCCAAAGCAAGCCAACAAAGCTATCTACATGAAGAACGAAATATTCCATGGAGTCATAATGCAGTGGCAACAACTCCCTTGTTGAGAGAGTGCCCTACCGTTGTTCATGTCCACAAAGTCTCATCAGTCGTGAGTGCGACTCATTATCTGTCTCGCAACAATGGCCGGGCCTGCGTGGTCAGCATAGATGATGCATGCATGTACCTATGCTTAGTAGGCTTTGACAATTGCGTACTTTCTGTATTTAAAAAGTGGTGCTATTCTCTAACATTTGGTCAGTAAAGTTTATTTTTATTCACAAAGTCCTTTTTATTCAGCACCTCCCCGTTTTTAACCGTTAAATATAATTAAATAAATAATTATTATTAACTTCAAGCACTATAAAAAACCTCATATGAGTATATCTAAACTAAACCCCAAACAATTATGGCAAGGCCAAATTCTAGAGCAAACCAAATCGAAGGTTTAGAATTGAAGGCCAACTTGTGTGAGCGGGCCGAACATACCCAAAGGAACAGCCCAGGCCAAATTTGAGCGCGGCACAGCCTACGAGGACCCAATATCAAAGCCCACGTCAGTCGTCGGTCTCCCGTCCCCTTCCCTGCTCGTTGGCCAGCCACCAGGCGGACGGAGATCATCATCAATGGCACCGGGATCTCCTCTCGACCGAGCCGCTGCAAATTGAATCCGGCGCCACGTCTGCCCGGTTACATCTGCCTCCGTCGAGCTCTTCTCGAGCCGGGGCGCCCCGGCACTGCGATGACAAGATGACCCCCGCGCAGGATCCGTTCTACATCGTCAGGGACGAGATCCAGGACTCGGTGAGCTCAATGCGGCCCCCCCGTCGCTTGATCCTTCCGCTTCTTCTGCTGCTCGTATCCGCATCCATCTCGTTTCAGGAACTTTGGTGCACATTAGCGTCGTTGTAATTAGTGGGGGGCCATGGCGAGCGTTGTAGGGAGAGGCCAATTAGCAGAGTTATTGGCGCGTTTCTTGGGTTATTGTTTAGTAGAGTCTCTAATCTGCATTCTGATATGCCTCTTATGAGAGGGAGATGTAAAATTTGTTTTTTTTAATCAATTTATGTATTTTTATGTGGTTATTACGGCCATGAAGTGTTAAACTACACTTCTTGCTGCCAGATGCCTTTTGTTCTCATATGTTCTCAGGTGTTTCAGTGAATGTAGGTCATTATGTCATGACATTAGGATCTAGATCTGAGGCGCCGAAATGTGCAGCACTGGATCCATTTTTTCTTAGGATGCTCTTTTTTTTTTAATTATACTGCTCATAATGTTGCTTCATAAAATCAGAAGGATACATGGATGATCAAAGATGGGAGTGCTCTTGGGTGTGCAGTACCATTGGTACATTGATTTGATAATGCTGTGCTAACTCGTTGAACCAATGATTGTTATTGTTCTGCAGATAAGCTTATTTAGTATGCCCAATTTATCATCTGCATTTAAGCCATCTAGAGTTGTTTGTTTAGTCTAAGCAGAGAAGCTTCATATATTTGGTATTAAATAATGTTCACCTGCAGTGCCATTGATACACTCTATTCTACTACCAGATTTTGGAGATATCATGATAATATGTCGGGCATTTCTTTTGAAGAATTAGCTTTAGATCTATCCGTCAGATACCTATCAGTTATATCTGGATTTGCAATATTAGTTATTACATATCTTTCGAGCTGCACATACCTGAATTTCTTTTCTCTCTTTTGTTTGTAGATTGACAAAGTGCAAGATACTTTTAACCAATGGAAGCAGACACCTGAAAATGCTAGCGAGTATGTGCATCTGACCAAAGAACTGCTAACAAGCTGTGAAAGTATTCAGTGGCAGGTGCATGGAATTTCCTCAGCTGTTGTATTGTTAGTTTGCTAATTTTCAGGCAATACCGTTCAACAAGCTTCATCCTAAGGCATTGGTCTTAACATAGTTTACCTTTTGCACATTTTAGGCAGTAGTAACCACTCACACAATGCTACATTTTGGACTGAACTTCTGACATAAACAATTTGTTTAATCTTTTGTCATTTTGGCATCATTTAGAACTGACTTTTTACCTACCCTAACCTTCAATAAGGTGGATGAGCTAGATAAGGCTATTTCAGTTGCAGCAAGCAACCCAGCTCATTATGGGCTTAGTGAGGCTGAAATTCGAAAAAGGAGAAGCTGGACTGGCACTGCCCGCAACCAGGTATTGTTTCACAAGATGATTCTCCTAGCTGGCTGATAAAATATTTGAACAACAACTAAAATGATTTAGAGATCATTAATTATTTAAATTGTATTGCATCTAATGAGGTTTCGATAGCATAGGTGCTCTCCTTAAGGAGGAATGTTGAAGCTGGTACACAGAAAAGTGTCTTTGGTCGCTCAGTCATCCCATCTGAATCAAGCAGATCCAAGCAACATACTTCACAAGACAATGATGAATTCATTGCATCAGAATCTGATCAGCAGACTCTACTAATAAAGTAAGCACTTATGAACTTAGCTTCTTTATTGACTAATTATTTCCTGGAATACCAATAGTAATTCTTGCTTAAAGGCGACTGAGCATCTGTTTCATACAATCATAATGTTCTATATGCCAGCTTTGCGTAGTTTGAACTGTTGCTGAAAAACCCATTAATAAATCTATAAATTTGAATGAATGTTATTTGTCTGTGTATATTCAACAGGAGACAAGATGAAGAGTTAGATGCGCTTAGCGCCAGTGTCCAGCGAATTGGTGGTGTCGGTCTCACTATACATGAGGAGCTTGTGGGGCAGGTATCCTCTAACATCATCAGAAAGATACATCTTGTTTTATTTCCTTTGGTTATCAGTTATTCTGGTGAACTCATACCTTTTTATACATATAATGCCTCATCATCTCCATGCATTATGTTTTGTATAACCCAAATCCTTAACCTTCTCATTTCTTGTCCCTTTATGTTTCACAGGAAAAACTTTTGGGGGAGCTAAGCCTCGACATGGAGACTACTTCCAATCGTCTTGATTTTGTTGAGGTGTGCTTTACATCAATCACTCTTTTTGGAAGCATTCATCCTTCCCCATCATGGCATTCAGGAAATCCCAGTGATTCGTCTGGTTTCTTATGATTAAAGATTTCAACATCCTGAATATTCTCCCCTTTTGTTCGCGCGCAGAAAAGGGTGGCTATGGTTATGAAGAAGGCCAGCTTGAAGGGGCAGATCATGATCATAGCATTCCTCGTGTTTCTCTTCGTCATTCTTTTCGTTTTGGTATTCCTGACTTGAGATATGGGTGCGAATTGTACAATCTTGTACTTTTGTTGCTTTAAGAACGGCCTTGTAAGAGCAGAGAATTTGAGCCATTCATACAGCTTAGACAGTAACATAAGTATACCATGTAACATTATATGTCAATAGTTTTGTATATGTACTTCCAAAACTACTTTTTTTCAATGTAAAAGATACTTTGTTTTATTTGTTCCGCTCTCAGTCTCAGTTAAAGAAGTTGAAGCTATTGTGCATCCTTGTATCAGCGATGTTAACTTCTCTATTTCATCGTTGCTAAAATGCTGGTCAATATCATTGAGGGCAAGGAGTATAGCTTTGCTCGTGCAAGTGAAATGCAGAAATTACATGTTAAAACATTCTGCTTCAAAAGCAATATCGTTATTTTTTCTGACACGCAAAGCAAAAAGGAATAAAAAGAAAAAAAGGGAAACGCGTGAACAAATAGAGAATGTTGGGCCGGAGCCCACTGTAACAAAACCCTCCAGGCCTCACTAGCTGAACATGGGCATTTCAGTCCACTGAAACAAAACCCTCACACGGTCGCACCCGAGGCCCCATTATATAAGCTCACCTAGGGTTTACGTGCCCCCGCCTGCACACACCTCTACGCATTCCCGCGCCGCCGCCCCCACAGGTGAGTAGGCTGACGTCGCGTCGTCCGTCTAAACTCTCGTTCCTTCACCTCGATTAGCGGCACTCTTCGGCGGCGACCATTTCGTCGTCGCGGTGCTGAGCCGCCCTTGTTTGTTTCGTGGCGGATCTGATGGATTCGTTGTGCTGCGCAGGTAAGGAGAGGAGGAGGAGGCGAGGATGTCTCACCGCAAGTTCGAGCACCCGAGGCATGGTTCCCTCGGCTTCCTCCCTAGGAAGCGCTCCTCCCGCCACCGCGGAAAGGGTACGTTTCGTTCTTCTCTCTCCTGCTGCGCACTCGTTCGTGTTTCCTAGCGATTGCTAGATTTTTTTGTAGAGCTCATAGCCCGCGGCCTCATATTTTGACTTGCGATGATTATGGTTGAGCTGTAGTTACTATTTTGATTGTTATCATGTTATCATCGCAAATCCGTCTGCGTGATATGATCTAGTTTACATTTCACGTGCAATTGAAGATTCATGTCATGAGATGCTTGTTTTGCACATGGTTTTAGGATACTGATTATTTATCAGTCACTAGCGTTCATATATAAGTGCTATGCAAATCTTGTATAACCTTGAAATGCATCCTTGGTATGAATAATTTTGGCTGCCTTTAGTAATTTTGTATAAATTTCCTGAAATCAATCTTTTGGCTCTCACAAACACTATTATTCAGTTTGGCAATACATTAGCCTATTCTGTTATGGTACCTTTTACAGCATGGAACCTGATGATAAGTTTTCTGTTGCAGTGAAGTCATTCCCCAGGGATGACCCTAAGAAGCCCTGCCACCTCACCGCCTTTGTTGGCTACAAGGCTGGCATGACCCATATTGTGCGCGAGGTCGAGAAACCTGGATCAAGTATGTACACTTGTCCTTGTGGATACTCAAGCTTTCGTATTTTGTTTACACTCTTAAGTAGTGGCACAAATGTGACGATCTGTACCTATGTGATATTCTGCAGAACTCCACAAGAAGGAAACTTGTGAGGCTGTTACCATCATTGAAACACCTCCTCTTGTCATTGTTGGTCTTGTCGCTTATGTCAAGACTCCTCGTGGTCTCCGCACCCTCAACTCTGTTTGGGCCCAGCATCTTAGTGAGGAAGTGAGGAGAAGGTTCTACAAGAACTGGTGCAAGAGCAAGAAGAAGGCTTTCACCAAGTACGCTCTCAAGTATGACACTGATGCTGGCAAGAAGGAAATTCAGGTTCAGCTTGAGAAGATGAAGAAATATGCTTCTGTTGTCCGTGTTATTGCCCACACCCAGGTAAGGATCCATTTTTGTGATTAGTCACTTAATACTGCTCTTGCTCCCGAGTTACATATTTACTCTGTATTGTGCTCTATGAAAATGATCAAGCAAGTACTCTTTACATATTTGTCAATGTATTAATATCATTTATTTGATAAGTTATACTTGCCACATAACCCTTATTTGATGTTATTTTTGTTTTTTCTATGATTCAGATTAGGAAGATGAAGGGTTTGAAACAGAAGAAGGCTCACCTGATGGAGATCCAGATCAATGGTGGAACCATTGCAGACAAGGTGGACTATGGCTACAAGTTCTTTGAGAAGGAAGTCCCAGTTGATGCTGTCTTCCAGAAGGATGAGATGATTGACATCATTGGTGTCACTAAGGGTAAGGGTTACGAAGGTGTTGTCACTCGTTGGGGTGTCACCCGCCTTCCCCGCAAGACCCACAGGGGTCTCCGCAAGGTTGCTTGTATTGGTGCGTGGCATCCTGCTAGGGTCTCCTACACTGTTGCTCGTGCTGGTCAGAATGGCTACCACCACCGTACTGAGATGAACAAGAAGGTTTACAAGATTGGCAAGGCCGGCCAGGAAAGCCACGACGCTTCCACAGAGTTTGACAGGTACTTGTCTGGCTCTTGTTTGTTACTGCTAGAGTCTACATCTAATTTCATAGAGAGAGGTGGTACAGCTAAGCTTATCATGGCATGGAGCACCTGTTTTGCTGATCATTCCAATTCTGAATATTCTTGCAGGACTGAGAAGGACATCACACCCATGGGTGGCTTCCCCCACTATGGTGTTGTGAAGGGCGATTACCTGATGATCAAGGGTTGCTGCGTTGGTCCCAAGAAGAGAGTGGTGACCCTCCGCCAATCCCTGCTGAAGCAGACCTCACGTGTGGCTCTGGAGGAGATCAAGCTCAAGTTCATCGACACATCTTCCAAGTTTGGGCACGGGCGCTTCCAGACCACCGAGGAGAAGCAGAGGTTCTTCGGAAAGCTCAAGGCCTAAGCTGCTGCGCTGCAAAATGTCTCATTTGTCAAAACGATCACCACCTGATACTTGTTACCTTGTTTTCTGTGGTCTTAAGTTTTGTAGCGGATATTTGAGAACCTGTTATCTACGTATGCATTTGTGCACTGTTCTTTGCTCATTCTTGTGCGGTTTTGCTAGTAGCAGACCTTGCTGCTCCAATGAAGTCTGTTTCTACTGCTTCCAACAGCATTCTGATAATCCTGTTGTTGAGCTGTTTAATGTTTGTCTCTCGAAATCTCTAAATTCTGTCAACAGTTCATGTTCTCGCACGCTGATGGCGAAGAACGAGACGGCTTCCTTTTTTGCGTTTATGCTCTCGCAAGGTGTATACTCCGATATTGGCATCGGGTCCGTTTTCTGCAGCGCTTCGCCCTTTTCTGCCACTTGGCTCGCTCAAAGGCCCAGGAAGCAGAAATCAATGCAGCCCAGCACGGCAACCTTCACTGATAATCATGGCCCACAAAAACCAGGTCCCCCATTATCCCTAGACCCGTCGATCCACCCCGACTTCCGCTCCTGGATCCGGGCACCAAGTGGACTGTGCACCGTCCACCCCTCATCTAACCACTCGTCCATGCAAACGAACGGTCGGTACGCCTCCAGACTCGGACGCACCGTGCACCGCGTGCAGGCACGGAGGCGATAACCCAACCTCCCACCCCACGGCAGTTCGCCACGCGGCCCGGCCCAGCGCGCACGGACGACGCGGCGCAGCCACCTGATGAAGCGAGCGAGCGAGCTGCTCCCTCCTCAGTCCCCACCCCCTTCCTCTCTCCGCGCACCGCCAGGCATCCAATCCAGGGCAAGGGACGACCCAACAGAGCGCGGCGGCGGAAGGCGCGAGGCCAGGTGAGGTTCCTCTTCCTTTTTCCCTTCCTCTCGATTCGGCGCTACTCCGCGTGGCCGGGACCGGCCGGCCCTCGGGGTTTGGGCGCTACCGTGGTGGACGGAGCTGTTTAGGGATTCGGTGCGGCCGTCGCCTCCAGCCGGGTCAGCGCGTGTCTCCGTGAGGGCTCGCGCGTGCGCTTGGTTTTCGGGGCGGGCGCGGATTGTTTCCGTTCCCCTCATTTTTGTGGCTAGGAATCTAAGGAGGTTTAGAGGCGGCGGCCACGGGCGTGTCTGTCTTCCGTGAAGTCGGATTCGTCGCTCTGTGCGTGCGTATCGATGCTAATCGACGAATCCGCTTGTCGATGTTGGATATATGGACTGTAGGGACCAGGGTGTTTAGTTCCAGCCTTCCAGGGTTGGTTAGAGTTCAGTTCACTCTGTCACACTGTTATTGATCCGTATGATGCATCCGTGCTGTATAGATTTGTGCTTCAGACTTGGCATTCGATGCTAGCCTTTTCATTGATATTACTATTAGGATTTCGTCACGTTTCCTAATATCTCCCTTGAAGGAATTTTCCGTGGAACCGTAATAGCTTTGTATATTGTCTGACATGGCTCCCTCGTCCCTGAATCTCTGTTTCTGCGCGCCAATTAAAGTAGATGATGTGAGTTTTAGGTAACACATTCTCTGATGTACGGCGTTTTCCGAGTAAATTGTACTCTCTCCATTCTTACTTTTTGTTGCTGTTGACTTCCAACACCTTCTTTCACCATTCATCTTATTCAGAAAATAGTTCAAATGTGTAAAATTAGAAGTCTTTTCGCAAATAACGTTAATGATAAAGCAAATTATAATAAAATATATGATACTTACCACTTTTTTGAATAAGCGAGTTGGATGATGTTAGAAGTCAATGGCGACAACAATTTAAGAACAGAGGGAGTACTGTTTTAGAATACTCTTCAAGTCAAGCTCAATCATTTTGCTCTCTGTGAGAGAATGTACTTATTTACTGAAGTCTTCTGTATGATGAATCTTTTTGGGGTGTCATTGCTGATTAGATTTTCCTACTAAGCAATTTTTTTATATCACTATAGTCTCTGGTCTCTTCTATACTTCTGTAGGAATAGTAGGATTACACTTGCTGCACTTTGTATTTTGCCTAGCTTTGCCACAACAGTTTTGAGTTGCCATTGCACGGTCTATAGGCATCAAAAGGAGGATGTATGTAATTCCTTCGCCTTGGCATCCTATTGGACCCTGTGCTTCTTTTTCTATATGGCTAGTCCAATTTTCCATGCGTATCTTATTTCTTCATATTTTAGGTTATTCTCTTCTGGAGAAACTCATTGGTAGTTCATCAAATATTATGATTTTTTTCATCAATTTTTATAGGCATGGATAGATATCAAAGGGTAGAAAAGCCTCGGAATGAGACACCGATTAGCCAGAATGAGATCAGAATCACTACACAGGGGAGGATGAGGAACTATATCAGCTATGGAATGTCATTGCTTGAGGTGAGGCTTTGTTGTTATGTAGCATGCAATAAGCATCTCTATTCTGTATACTACAACAGTAGCTTCTACATGTTTGCAATCTGAAGAGATATCTTTAAAGGCAATTTATGCATTTGCTGTACCCAGGAGTGCAGTTTCATTTATTATTGATGTTTACTTTAACTGTTCTAATAAACTCTTTAACTGCAAGCTGACCTGCTTGGCTCCAACACTCGTTTTTACAATACATTATTAAATGATAAATCTTTGTGGAATATGTTCCTGTTGTTTTTATTATGTTCACAACACAGAGTATTGCTTAATTCTTTAAATTTTGGAAATTCTGTTCCTTTGAAATACATTAGAAAACATCGTGGTCCATCATGCTTATTTTTTGATGCTCCTCTCATTGCATTACATCTGATTCAATTATTTCTCCTGAGCTATTTGAGGTTAATCAGTTTTACAAAGGAACAAAACTTATGCCAGTTCACATCATTTTAGAACAGATGCTGCAATTGATGGTTGGTTTGGTTGCACATATTTTGTCAAATTGTTATCAGCATTTCTGATGTTTAGATGCTGAATAAAGACATAATATAACTATTTCAAGTTCTTTTTAAACTATTGTACTCACATTTTTCTAATCTTTTTTTGTTATGTGTTTATTTTCTTCTGTATTTTCAGGAAAATGACCATGATGAGATTATTATTAAGGCAATGGGGCGAGCCATAAATAAGACAGTTATGGTTGTCGAATTGATCAAGGTTGGTCGTAGTATCCTCTATATATATATATATCTGTTATTAAAGCTATCGTTTGGTTTTCTTACTGTTAACTGTTCATCAGAGAAGGGTAGGTGGTCTTCATCAGAATACATCTACTGAATCTGTTGATATCACTGACACATGGGAACCTTTGGAAGAAGGCCTTCTCCCGTAAGGATATTCTTTCAATCCATCAAAGAAAATAATTCATTGTAACTTCTTAAATTCCTTCAAAGAAAATAAAAAAGATGCACTGAAACACTATTATACTTATTTGCAGTCTGGAGACTACACGTCATGTGTCAATGATCACCATAACGTTGTCCAAGAAACCTCTGGATACATCATCTCCAGGGTAAGTCAAAACCCTTGCTCTGATTCAGTTGCATAGACAGATAATAGATACACACTTCAACACTTGGCTGTATTTGACCCATTTATGATTAATTATTTTCCGTGATCCATTATGTTGGCTGATGTCCTTAGGTACCAGCCACCTATCCCGGCCGAAGAGGTGCAACCTGCTTTTGACTATGATCATGAAGGTGCTAGTCTGATCATCTTTTATCTTTTGCTATTGGTAGCTCACCAAATAACAAATATCTGGCTTTTTGTCATTCAGAATCCTATCCTACTGGTCGAGGAAGAGGTCGTGGTGGTGGAAGAAGAGGCAGGGGAAGAGGTATTTTCATTTTCATGTCTTATAAACATCAAACATCTGGAAAATATTTCCTTCAAAAAGATTTGGACAATAGCATAATCGGTTCCTCAACTGTGCCTCATACGTCTTATCATTTTTGTATGCTGAATTGCCATCACAGCATACTCTGTTGCTGCTTTATCTGAAAAGCTAATTATTCACACTTACATATTTGTCATACTGAACAAATAAGCCCTTTGGTGTCTCATCTGTAACAAATTATAGGCTTATAGGTAACATATGCCTTATTTCTTGAACAAACAAAATGCTCATAAAGTTGTTTGGGTGGATATGAAATCTGTTTTTGTTAATCCTTGCATAATGAACGTGAACAGCTATGAGCAATGGTCCCCCTCCCCCTGCTTATGATTATAATGACGAGTGGGAGGAGGAGGGAGAGTATTACAATAGAGGACGGGGCAGAGGGAGATCAAGAGGGAGAGGAGGAAGAGGCCGTGGTTACTATGGAGGTGGCAGGCGTGGTGGTTACGGACCTGATTATGGTTATGGCGGTAGAGGTGGCTATGGTTATGGCTACGGTGGCAGAGGTGGTTACTATGAAGAGCAAGATGAATACAATGATGGTGAGCCTGAGGAGTATGCCCCTCCAGCTCGTGGTAAGCTCAGTATGGTGTTATATGTTTATGTGGGACTTGCATGTTGCACCTCTCATGTCTTCTGTTGGTTTCACAGGGCGTGGCTGGGGAAGAAGGGCACCTTTCCGTGGTCGAGGCCGTGGACGTGCCCGTGGTTATTATTAGACGAGCATGGTATATGTCAAGTGGACGCGCTGAAGCTCGTGCAACAGCAAGCATTGGTTTGCTGAATTATCTGGTAGCGTTTGCTCCCTACGTTGTTCTATGGTGTTTCTCGGATCTCAATCACCATACCCACTTCATATGCTAGTTCTAGCTTTGTGCGACACATCGGGCAAATTTTGTGGCTCATTTGGTCCGTATTGAACAAGTTAAAAATGTTCAGCATCCTGTTTTTCTTTCGTGTTATTCATGATGGAAACGCGTGGAATATTGCTGCATCAGTTTGAGGATCTCCCGCGATCTTTCTTAGGCGAGCGACACTGGCTGGCGGCGGCTCCAAGAGATGCCATGGCAGGTGGAGTGCGAGCGACGTGGCTGCTGGCGGCGAGCGCGAGGCGAATATGCGAGCAACACGACAGCAGAGGGGGTGCCCGCGAGCAACCGGCGGCGAGGCGGCCCTCCCCATCCACAACTTAGAGCGACGCGGCCGGGCGGTGTCCTTGTACTGCCGTGCTGTCCGAGATTGTGTGCGGCGTGCGTAACCTGCTGCTTGGGGGACCGGAGGTGCGTCACAGTGGGCTACAATTAACGACGGCACCGTGGGGATCCTCAGTTCTGCCTCTTGATCACGACCACGCAGAGTTGCAGCCAGGACGGTGACTGAAACGGCAGCGCGAGCGCGGCCGACGCATCCAGGCAGGAGCTCTCATTGCTCGAGTCTAACGCCTCCCGACGCGCGACGCACTCGTCTTCATCTTTGGCACCACAGCAGCAGGAACGCCGTCGGTGAACCCGCAGTCAGGTTCTTGCTGCTGCTCCTGCCTCGCACATTCTTTTTCTCCCTTGCAACCATGCCTACTGATTTCTGGTCCAAACCGAGGAATTTCTAGTCCAACAAACGTATGTTAATTTTCTCCCTTGCGAGTGGAAACTTCTGGTCCAATTTCTTGTTCAAATTGACATCTTCAGTCCAAGTTGGTTGCGTGTGAGGTAGCAGCAGCAAGAAATCAGATGTTGAGAAATTTCTGGTTCAAATTGTACCTTCAATCCATTCTTACCGAACGACATTTTATGCTTGCAAAGGAATGAAACCTTGAGGAAACTATACCCGGGCTGGATCAAGTGACGCGGGGGGATCCATTGGTTCCTCTCTCCGGGAACGAATCAGGCTCTGGAATTAAGTCTGGAGAAACCAACGAAGGCTTAGAGAGTAATGGATTCATTCATCCTCTAATTCACATGGATTGAGAAGAAACCGAAAAAGCCTTGTGAGTCCAGGCTATCGTGCTTTGTTAGCCATTTTCTGCAGGGGTGTTCAGGTGCGTGAATGCTGAAGGTTACATTCCGATGTACTCACTCTTTTCCAAACTATACTTCTCCAGTTTTTTTTTTAAATTATAAATCGTTCTTTTTTTTATACAACTTTTTCCTTCGTAATACTACTTCCGTCTCAAAATAAGTGTTCGTAAGTTTTGAATAATGATTTTTATAAATTTGATTAACTTTAAAAAATCTAGTATTTATACTTTTAAATTCTCCATAAAAATATTTTTATAATATATATTTTATATATATTAAAAATAATTTATATTTATACAAATCATTGATCAAACATAAGTTTGACTAAACTCAGATGAACACTTATTTTGAGACGGAATGAGTACTTTCATGTCTAATCTCTTTGTTTTCGTACATCTCATCTTTTTTACACTTTTTAATTTTCGTTTTTGGTCTTAAAATGACTTGTAAATCTTGTTCCTGCAGTATAGTCCATCAGATCTTCAGCAAGCTTGAATCGTCCCCTTAAATTGTTGTATCTCTTGTAACTGGTGGCATCCGCTATGAACTTTCGATCTATTTCCAACTCTAGCAGACCCTGATCAACAGTGAGCAACAACTACCCCTGCACGTATCCAAAACATATTCATAGCTTGTAGCCGTCTGTTCTTTCTAACAGTGGAAACAAACCCTCCATCCCCTGCTTGCAGGAAACAAACCACACCACCAGATTTGCTCCCAACTCCATGACCTATGCCGTATATTTTTCATTTTTCTGTTGAAACAGACTACGTACTAATCCAATGCATATAAATTAAAAAAAAAAAGGATACACTCGATCACTCCGGATCTTGCTTTCTGAAACATGCAGCATTATGTATTTCTCGAATTGGCATCAGAACAGCTGATACACAAACATCAGCAATGTTTTAGTCGCCCTCTGAATAAACAGCGAACTATTCTAAAACCATCATCTAGATTTATCAGATTCCAAGTGAATCTGGTTAAGGAACAACTGAAGAATATATGATTGATAATCTCCTGAGAGCCAGAAAAGGTATATGTACAGTCAAAAGAAAAATAGCACTTGGAACCTGATCGAGCCTAAAGACAAACTTTAACTAGGTCTATCCTTCAGACTAGCTCAACTACACAGATGGTGGCCAAAGCCTTTCATTCCGTAGATATAGATGTCGTAGAACCTCTGGCACTTAACGAAGCCCATGCAACCTTGCTAACTGGAAGGACGTCCAATTCTTGCCTTGGAAGTTATGCACACTCCATATCACCGTTGTTCTCTCAAACATCGAAGTGTGCAAATTTAGATGGCAGAGAGAAGAATAGGACATTCCTGTGGCAGCATCATATTCGCAGCTTTACCTACGCTTGGTTTGTAGCTCATGAATGGCTTCAGTAATATGAGATACTGTACACAATTTTTCGCTTGTACTGCTTCTCAAATGCAGTAACTATATCATCTATTGTGTCTTCCCAACCATTCACTGCTTCAAGCTAGAAAGAAAAACAGAAAACAATGGATGCATTAAATCCTCAATTTAGTGCTGTATTACCATTTAATATGATAAAGAACAAAGAAACATGCATTCTGAGTTGTAATTGTGACAAAGAAACATCAAATAAGTGCAAAAATAAATAGGGATGTACTTGGTGACTGTTAGGTCACGTTTGACCTCTTTAGTTTCAACAAATAAAGTACTTTTCCAAAATGTACATACATAGGAGCAGTACAAAAAGTATGTGATACAAATAAATTATTTTTCTTTCAAGGATAATATCACTTAGATTCACAAAATACATTTATGATTACAAGAAGATTTAATTTTCGACAACCTTATAATTTGGCATTCATGAGGATGTAACACTAGCACTGCTATTCTTAAAAAGAGGAGGACAAAGCACACTTATCTATCTTCAACTGGAATTATGCAGCCATTTGTTTTTTTTCCTAGTTGATATTGATATACAGAAAAGGGTGAAAGAGATTTCCCATGCAGTTTATAAAAGAGAGATGGCATGACATAATCCTAAAGAACTTCAAGGAAGACAGGCCCAATTGGCGATAAATCTTTGTGATTAGATAATGATAGATTTAATAAGGAACTGTCTAATGTCTATGGATCAGGAGAAGACAGTGACATCAATAGTGGCAATAATAGAAAATAATTAATAGGAAGTCTCCTAGCTATCAATTTCTTTGTCCTTGTAAGCTGTACCCTAGCTATGTCTTTATGAAAACGTGCAATAATCAGGGCAGCAATCCTTAAAGCAGGGAGCAGTGTTAACTACGACGCACGGCATTGCGATGCAACAATAACCATATACTTTCTAGTAAAAAATAAACAACTAGAGTATATACTTGCTATTAGACATGCATACCCTCTGACAAACTTCTAAAGCAAGCTTTGCACCCAAACAAGCTTCCTCATGGTTATCTTTGACATCCATATTGATCATCAGGACATTCTTCAGCAACCTTTGCTCACGGGATTCTAGGTCTGAAAAACAAACAGAGACGCCATATATTCATAATCACAGTACATATGGTATAATGTAAGCATGAAACTGATGTTACATCTTTTAGGATAACATATCTCCTAAAAGAACCATTCCAGAGTGCAGCTTCCACAGAAATAATACCTTCAAAGACTGCGTCGAATACTCTCTCCTCAAAAGTGAACACAACATCAAACGGTCCATCGTCTGCATTCTCCTGCCAACGCTGCGGAGCAGTCTTTATGGCAATGTTTCTCTTCAGCATCGGCAGCAACCCGTTCCTCACGTACCTGGATGTGTACACATAAAAGATAGCAAGTTAGCTAACCAATCTACCACAGAGGTCTCCCAATGCCTACTCTGCAATTTTGATCAATTCAACACTGAAACTTCCCCAGAACACCAATCTTCGCCGTAAAATTCGGACATCACATTTCCCCGCCACTTAACAATAGGTGCCAAATAAAAATTTCGAACAAAATCACAAACTTTCTTCATCCACAAAGAAGGACATTCCAAGAAGAGGAAGCTGAACAATCTAAGAAAAGGAGGAGAAGAGATGCGGGTTTAAGCATCGATTAGGTAGGGGTGGAAGAACAGGGATGGTGGAGGAACACATACAGGTCGGGGTCCTTGCGTCGCAGGTCGTCGTAGATGACGCTGTACGGGGTGCCGAAGACGTAGACGTTGGGCTCGTGGAGGGAGGGGCCCGGAAGCTTGACGTGCGCGCCGGTGCCGTACGACGCGACGTCCAGCCCGGCGCGCGCCAGCACCAGGTGCGCCTCCATGCTCCGGTTCATGTTCGACGAGCACACCATCGCGTACCGGTATCGCCCCGCCGCTGGCATCTGGCGCTCTTCGTCTTCCGAGCTCCGAGCGGGCGACAGACCGGCGAGCGTCAGGTCCGTCGGGGTGCGCGCCACCGGCCGACTAACTGGAAGGTTCCCGGAGCGGCAGAGGTTCCCCGGCCACCGGCGTGGGCTGTCTGGTTGGGCACTGCGGGCCTTTTCGCTACGGTGGTGGGCTTGCTCCATGGCCTGGCCTGCCTGTGTGGAAGACAGATATGGGTTGACTCTTTGCAGGCTTGGAAGCTTGGGCTCCATTTGGTGGTCCTGAAGAATTTGTTATATATTTAGGGCCTGTTTGATTGACTGTCAAATTTTACAACGCTAAAACATCGGTTCACTGCAGTAACTTTGTTAATTTCTTCATTTATAGCGTGTCACAATTGTTTAATAGACTTAAAATTTGCTAATTTACGCGTCAATTTTATTCACCAACTTTTGGCATGCCACATTTACGGCAGGACAAAACTTTGTAACCATCCAAACGTACCTTTAAATACAAGTATTCAGGCTGCTTATAATCTCCACACCTACAGACCGATTACCCATTTCTCGGCTACGATTGGAAGTCGATGGTGTATGTAATAAGTTCATGGGACTAGGAGGCACTTCAGGAAGCTACGAGTACCATCGGAAGGTCTTGTTCGTTACGGATTTGTCTTTCAAAGCCAGGACACAATATACCGTGCAGTTTGAGCTGGACTAACATTGACAATTTGCCATTAGACGATCAACAAATGCTCCGCTGTTCCACTGGCTCGGGTGTTTCTTGCAATGGAGATGCAAGCGCAACATGCTGCCCTGAGGTTAGGGGACATGGGAAGAAAGGAAGTCACGCCGCACCATATTCACTAAAATGATTATAAATCGTTCATTTGCATTAACCATGTTGAATATATGTTTTTTTTTACATTCTAAGAGGTAAAACTCTCTGATAATTATAACTATCAGTTTAGAAAGTTATTAGACAGTTTTAAAAACTGATGCATGCGAGTTTTAAAAACTATACAATTTCTTGGCTGAGATTGATTTCTAATCTTACCTCCGAAGAGATAAAAATATACTATTTAATCTACCTTAACGGGACTTAACGGGACTCTCATAGATGGTCTTTCACAGTTGTCTAATGTAGGGGCTTCACTCTCTGCAAGGTTTAGGCCTCCTTTGGAACGTAGTAATTTCACAGGAATCTCACAAAAATTTCACAGGAATCAGTTCAATTTTACAAGAAAAACACAGAAAACAAGAAAAATTTCGTGTTTCAAAGGAGACCTGAGACTTCTGCGGGTTTCTTCTTGCTACATCTAATCAACCAAAAAAAAAAATCACAGTACAACAGGTTCAAATGAAAGTTTACTTGTTCATCCTGATCCAATCCCAGATATCAGTTCAACTGATGATTTATAGAATGTGACCATCCTAGTCCCTGTCCAAGGGAATGCTCCATCAGTTCAGTACAATTGGTAGCCTACATATTATGTCCTACACTATCGTACTCCATTTGTTCTTTAATTATTGTCGCCGTTGAACTTTAACTATTCGTTTTATTCAAAAAAGTTTATTAAATATCATATATTTTTGTTATAATTTACTTTATTATTAAAGGTATTTAATTACACCTTATAACTTTATACATCTGAATTTATTTTTTAATAAGACGAATGGTCAAAGTTAATGTTATAAGTCAACAGCGACAACAATTAAAAAATGGAGGAGTATGTATCAAGAGGTTCTTTACCCCAAAGTTTCATGTACTCTATAAGAGTAAATTTTACAAAACTATATGTATTTTATCAATATTATCACAACAACAGATTTAAACCTTGATTTTACAAAACTACAGATTTGCTACAGTAACTTTCAGAAGCATTGAACACAATGTGTGGTTTGCGATAAATTGAATATAAAATATGTAGTTTTGAGATAAATTGGATATAGAATCTGTAACTTTGTGATAAATTAGATATAAAGTCTGTAGTTTTTTGAAATTATAACTCAAATCTGTAGTTTTGTGATAAGAGTTATAAAATATATATAGTTTTGTGAAATTTCCTCACTCTAAATACCATCCGAGAGGCTCAATACAAACATTATTCATCCAACAATCCCATTATTTACTACTTAATGAAATTAATGCATCTATTGGCAATTTATAATTTCAGTGTGACCACATATATATAGCGTTGGTCATTCCATATGTACGTCCCAAAGTGTGAGCACCCAAGACAGATAGACCAGAGGAAAACTGAAGGAGAGAAACTTCAAGATGAAAATCAAAGGACGAAGAAGCTAGCTAGCAACCATAGACTGTCACGACTCACGACTTGGGAATGGGAGGCAATAGGAAAGTACACGTCGCACAGAGTACGCAGGCAAGAGATAGTATCAGACATGCCTTATCACGCAGGAAACGTCCATGAGCTGGAGCCCAGTATGGTACAAAAATATGTACGCTGCTACATTTTCTTTCAGTCTTCCTAGTTGCTCTTCATCTCTCGTAGACGTTTGACCCTCGTAAGTGCACTCTCAACAGCCAAAGCCTTGTCGATGACATGCCTCGAGGTGAAATAATCACCCATCTCCAAGTGTGGGATCATCTCTAGACAAAGGCCCCTTTTTAAACCAGTATATTTTTCTGTTCTCTGTGGAGACCTCATTAGGAGCATAGGCATGTTGTTCTGAGAAACCCATAAAAGGTAGACTGCCATTAGCTTAAAGTCCTTCGCAATTGCACTTCGGCGCTCTTGGAATTTCGAGAACAAGCGAAGTTGCAGGAAAATATCTTTATTTTTTAGGAAAGCGCGACAATATACAACCACCAGGCATCAATTCCCATTACCTGAATCGACAACTACCGTCTGCCAGATTGGTAGAGTGAGCTAATAATGCGTCGCAGACAAATAAAGTTCACCTGATAGAGATGCTCTGCTGCTAGTCTGCTAGCACGACATATGCTAGCTAGCTTGGCTCCTCCTACACGTAGGAGTATACTGTAGTACTCCCTTACTACTAATTTGACACAACACACAAGCCGGCTGCGAGCAAGTAGTAGTAGCAACCATCACGGTGGATATATATGTAGTGGTACTGATCAGATGACCCAGAGAAAAGGTTGATCCGCGTAACAGGAAAAGAGGCTGCTGGGTGCGTTGTCTTGCCTGTTGCATTGGGAATAGAAGGCAACCGGGAAGAACTGTTAAGATGCTTCTCCCTCTAGCGTACATGAAAGCCCACTGACGCACAGGCTGGGCAAGACGAACAAACTTCGGTGAGACGTAGCATTATGAGGAGGCAGCAGTCCACATCAGACTGCAACAAGGGAAACACTGAGGCTGAATATGCCGGTGATGATCATGCCAGAGGTGTGGCCAAGTGCTAATGTCAGCGGGATGGAGCGGCAATGCTTGACCTGGGCTCCATCGCCTTACAACAACTGTTTTTCTGAATTGTCAGTTTAATCGAGCCTCTTGAAGTGCTACTGTCAAGATGGAAGATGACGCACAATCACCCTATACTGTTAATTTTTAGATAGTGGGAGAGAAGATATGCCCGTCTCGACCTCAAAGAAGAAATATATATCCTCTTTGAAAAATTTGAAAGGAGATATATACATAGCGGGAGGAAAACCATGTGTTTAAAATTTTTAAGGATAACTCTAGACAGAAAACTCAATACTCTTAAGGCGCTCAAAGATTGGTAACCATAGCTTGAGCCGGCTAGCTAGCTACACTGCTGTCAAGAGCCCTGACGCTAATAGAAAAAATGATGTGTCCCAACACCACCCATCCATTCTACAGGACGTGATAAAAAGCGAGACATATTTACCGTTACTTACTCGAAGTGATCAACTACGTACCGTCTTCTCTATGCATTCATGGTGGTGAATTGGTGATAAATGGTAATTAAATCTTCTGTAGTATAGTAGTACAAGACAATGCAACCGAGAAGATCGATTGCACAACAGAGAAAAGAAAAAAAAAACTGTTGGGTTGGGAATAGGAAGCAAACAGGAAGAACACTTGCGATGAGTACTGCATTTCTGTACGCTAACCGAGTTTCGAGAGGGGGAGGCAGCGCTCTGAAGCCGGATGTGACAAGCCGGCAACGGATGAAAACGAGTGGCGAAGGGAAGGACTACTGCCAGCCTTCAAGTTCAGTTTGTAACATCACAAAGCCCTAGTGAAATGTAACATCAACATCATTTCTTGCAAGATATAGTATTTACTTCCCTTGTTCGTCCTATTTTCATTTATATGCTGGCCGCCAGAGCACTAGGGGTGAAAATTAATCCCTACTCTAGTGCTTTACAGGATTGTCTATTGATCTCAGTGCAACTCAGCAACCTCGAACGGAGGAGGCAAATGGAGGTACAATTTGATATTGAAAGTGAGGGGAAAAATCACATCAAATTTATGAATGACTAAACTTAAATTGACCATTTTGTCTGATTGTCTCGCAGCTGCAGAGATGGATTGAAGTGCGACTAGAAGGAAACGGTGAACATGCAATTTCTCAAAAGCACAAATCGGTGTTTCCTAACATCAATTCTGAACCATTGCTCGTAAAAGTGACATCGTGTCCACAGAGCAACCTAATGCGGTCTCGATGTGTGGAACTGCTAATGCACTGTGATCTTCTAGTTCGTACGTTCCTTTGGCCTCCTATTCCTATAGCCCATCTTGGCCACCAAACTTCCCAACACCAGTTTTTTTTTTCTCTGTCGTGGCCTATGCTACTGGTTACTAGTAGCCTGTTACGTTCCGCCAACAAGAGTGCATTATATAAGACACGAGTCCGTGATGCAGTTGACTTTATTTCATTTTTCTTTATAACAAAATAAATTGGAGGGTGTTGCTGCACATTCACTTGCACTAAATGATCGTATCTCGCTTTGCGTTGCGTATGGCGGTTGGTCCTGTAACTGATCTTCATGAATCAAACGTGTATGGATCGATCGAGTCGAAGAGGAACGCTTGAATGAAAACATGATCTCCTCCATTTTCTGTTCAGAACCACTCCACTAAATGATCATGTTATTAATACTTAAAATTATGAAATTTACCTCTCTCTCTCTCTCTCTTTTCACTGAAGCTCGATGTGTGCAGCTTTGGTCAACTACACCCTCAATTCTAAAATTGCGATGTTAAACTTCATAATTTGTGTGTAATATGGACCATTAGTGCTATTGAAAAAACATTTGCATACACTGTTTCTTTTTCTTTTTTGCCCCATTCATTCTAAAATGTTTTTAAAAAAAAAATATAAATTGAAACCATACTGGTAGGTACCAGACAGTAATTGTTATTACAAACAAAATTGTAAGCAGTGTCCGAGCAAACGAATTGCTCTTTCTGTGCGAGGTCCGGGATGTCAAATCAGAATGCTATCTCAGAGAGTAGCCGCCCAGATGTGGAGCTTATATATATTCCTGGTGGCACAATCCTTCTCACTCCAGATGACATGTTTGAGCTGTTGTTAGCTAGGCTCATCGATCAAGTTTTTTTTTTAGCAGGAAAGCACAGTCATGATGTAATTTTAGCACAGAATTAAAGAGGAAAACTGAATTTCAGAAGGAAAAAAGTGAGAATTTTAAAGGACAGATCGATTAGCACTGCTTCATGGTAAAGCAAGGCACATCTATATGCCATTGCAAACTTTCCCTTTGGAAAAGCTGGGAAAAGCAGATATGCATGCTAGCTCGATCTAATTGAGAAAGCAAGGAACCAATTCGCTACAAGGTGGACCAAGACGGAAAGGAATTTCCATGGCTGCATTCACACGTAAGGCACAACGTAACCAGGAGGGGAGCCTTTGAACCGTCTAGCAAGTTTTGGATTTCTTGTTCGTTGTTCCCACGACCATCTACACGTATATACTCCCTCCGTTTTTATATTAATGTCACTGTTGACTTTAACAATTAATTTTTACTATTTATTTTATTCAAAAAATTTGCTCGAATGTGAAAAATTTTAAGGTGTGATTCAAATAACTCTAATGATAAATCAAATTATATCAAAATATATGAAATTTATCAAATTTTTTGAAAAAAAGAATAATCAAAGTTGAATTTAAAAGTTAACGGCGATATCAATTAAAGAATGAAGAGAGTATATATGATCTGCCTCAAGCACATTAATAGGTGAAAGCCCACCAGAAGACACCCCCCCTCCTACATTAATAGGTGAAAGCCCACCAGAAGATCGCCCCACCCCCCTCCCCGGGCAAGTTTGAGGTAACCATACTCTGCCTCCATGTTATCTTGCTTCAGATTATACTGATAATATATGATCACTTTTACAGTCCAAAATAATGACCATTATTCTCTCGATAGTATTTTGGGAATAAATTTACATTTTATTTCATGGAAAGCAGTTATAATGTTAGTCACAATTTAGACATAATTGTTCGCTAGATTAACAGATATAAGATATTAGTCAGACTAATAATGTGAATTTATTTTTTAGTCTACCACTCTTATTTTTTCCCCTCTTATTTCTCTCTGCTTGATAACAGATCTACACCGTTAGACCAAAATACTGATTAATCATTTTGATAGAATATTAGCTGATATTTTTAACCATACAAGTGCTCTAAATAATGCTTATACAGTCTATGAATTAGCTGTTGTGCATGCGTTGTGTGTTTATATATCGCACCTGCTTCGTTCATTGCCCCCATATGCATTGCCCCTTTCATTGTTAAAAACTTGGAACTGACACTTTTAAGTGCAATGAAAGTCTGATTGAGGGTCATCTGTTAATTTAGTGCAGATCCTTGAACCGTTTAACATGTTTTGGATTTCTTTTTCGTTGTTAGTCTAATGTATATATATGATTTGCCTCTTGCCTTGCAGTATCGCTAGCTAGTCAAGCAAATTAATAGGTGGAATCCCAGCACAAGAGACGTCCCCTGCAACTTCGTGGTAACCATACTCTGCCTCCATAGTTATCCTTCTTCTGATTATCCTGATAATAAAAGAGCACTTTTACAGCTCAAAATAATTACCTGTACATATTCTCTCGAAACTATTGTCTAGTATTTTGGGGACAAATTACTACTTTATTTTAGAGAGGGTAGTTATCCGGCATGTTAATCTCTTAATTGTAATTTAATCATAACTGTTCATTAGACTAACAATTAATCACACTACTAACGTGAATTTATTTAGAAAAAAAGAATAACTAGTCTACCACTCTTTTTTTCCTCCAATTGCTCTCGGCTTGATAAAATATGTAGCAAATACTGGTGGTAGAAGATAACAGATCTATATTCTCAGATCAAATTACTCATAAATCATTTTGAGAGAATACTAGATAATACTTTGAACCATAATAATGTTATAATAAAATGCTTAAAGTCTACAAATAGCAGTTGTTCATGCCCTGCTTAGTTCATTACTGCGATATGCATTGCCCTTTGCACTGTTAAAAAAACTGAAT
>BCLH01003703.1:4428-25824 GCA_001602315.1 Zoysia pacifica
AACGTGAGGGACTAAACAGACGAGCAACTGAAAACGTACAACAAACTTTTGCTAGTGCTCCATCTGATTTTAAAATATTGATATTATTTATTTTGACCATTTGTATTATTAAAATATTAATAAATATTCATTTCGGTTTTAAATTATTGACACTGTTGATTTTTAACATCAACTTTAAATATTTATTTTATTCAAAAAATTTGTTTCAATGTAGAAAATTATTAGTTGTGATCTAAATTTCATTAATAATAAATCAAATAATAATAAAATTTTATATATTTGAATAAATTTTTTAAATAAGATAAATAGTCAATATTTTAAAACCGGAGGGAGTACAATATATTTTATTATAATTTGCTTTATCTTTAATGGGCATTTGAAATATAACTAATAATTTTACATATTTGAATAAACTTTTTAATAAGATGAAAGATAAAAATTGATATTAAAAATAAACGATGTCAATATTTTAAAATCAGATAAAGTAATTCATTACCGATCCCTGCTAGACCAAAGCAATAGTACTTTTCCAATGTTTAATCAATTAAAAGAACGATATAGGACATAAAATTGGGGAAAAAAACGTAAAAGAAACTGAGATGCCACTAAAAACGTAAAATAGACTGAGATGCCATTTTTTGAGAGCGCAGAAAAAAACGTTAGAGTAGTAAAAGAAACTGAGAGCCTGTTTGCGTCGTAGCCGAAGCTCGCCGCGCCAAAGGTGGCACCCGCCGAACGCGCTCGCCACCATTCGTTGAAGTTTCAGCTCCGCCACAGCTCCTCACCTCATTTTCGACGCCATCGCGCGCTTAATCTGTAGCAGCCGTTTTCTTCGCCAGCATCGTGGCGCGGACACGGACGACTAACGAGGTGCAGCGGCGGTGGGTGCCAAACAGACCCTTAAAATAAAAAAAAATCATTTCCTGAGAGTGCAGTAAGGTGGCAGCCCGTCGGAACGTGTGCGTACTGCGCCACTGCCTCCAAGGTTTTGGTTTCGGCCGAAGAAACTCTACAGACTACAGCCCGTTTCGTAGAGGAGCCCAACTGCTGGTTCATGGGGATCTGGGCCTCTGATTTTGGGCCTTTAAACGCCTTGCAACTTGCGAGCGCGCTGGTCAGCTCCTGGGACCTACCGCACCAACCTCAAATGAAAGCCGGATCATTGGAGGCAACTACAGTATTTCATCACCTGGCCCTAATAAACTGTGCGTTTTTCCATCCTTGGTTCGACATGTGTACCCCAGTTACATGTCCCTTTGTTCTTATGGTGTGTCTTACCCAGCACGAAACAAGCTCATCACCTTACAAAATGGATGTTTCGTTTGGATCCTGTTTATAATGGAGGAATTTCCTCATTTTCTAATTTTTTTAAAAAAATTTTGTAATTTTTTTATAAAATTTCTGTGTTTCAAGTAGAGCCCCCTGCTCGAAAAGGTTAAGATCCTCTGTATAGATGCGCCCAATCAAGCCCTTTGGCAGCGGGCGGTATTTGATCCGTTCTCCCAAGTAAGATGATAATCATAGATCGACAATGACGGGAGACTGAACTGACCAACACCCTGCTTCCACCGACAATTTCCACGCCAACGCCAGAGATAAACCATGCCCCTTGTCAACAGAGAGTGTTTTGAATGTTTAGCTGATGAACGTCGTTCTTCTGTTCTGTGGGCTCTCGCTTTTATGGTAGCGTTCACACAAGAGCAAAAGCCAGAAAAATGATGCACTGACGTCGTCAAGAACCGGGTCTTACTCCCTTCGTAATTAAATTCATACCACACAGTTGACTTTTAATATTAATATTGACTACTTTTTTATTAAAAAAATTAATAAATATTATTTATTTTTATTATAATTTGATTTATCATTAGAATTATTTAAATCACAACTTAAAATTTTATAAATTTGAACTAATTTTTTGAACAAGACAAATGATTAAGTTGATAATAGAAATTACAGATTATATCAATTTAAGATAAAAAATAAAACATCCTTTCAACTTTTTGTGTAAGGTTCGCCAAAACAATATCATAGTTTTTTTTGTTGGGTGGACTCGGCTGACGCTAACACTTAAATCATAGCTTCGCATCTGGGTTCACATATCCCTGGTGTTTTTTTTTTTGCTTGTATAAGGCTTCAAAATAGTTCATTTGTCAAACAAATAAAATAATTTTTACTCTCCTCTCCAAGAAAGAATGTAGTTTCAGAGTTTAGACAAAGATTAAGGAAGAAAAAAAAGTAGAGTGCGTTGAAAATGGAGAAAGTAAATGAGAGACATAGAGGGTATTAATTACGAAGTGGTAATGATAGTTTTTAATAATTTTTACATTCTAAAGCGACACTCTTCTTAGCGGAAGGAGTACAAATTTGATGGCACTATGCTCATACATAGATAGAACCCAAAAAATTGATGGCAAGTGATATTTTTATTTTGTTCGTATATCTTAGACATAAAGAAAGTTCAAACTAAAAACCATGTGCGTATAAGTAAAGACCAAAATAATACTTTAAGTTTACACAATATCCACTCATCATCATTGTCATGACGATTTGCCTTATCAGACACAAGTTCATTCAACCGAAAAAAAAAATACTCTGCTTCTTCTGGATTTTGCTGGGTTTCTTTTGGGCTTCTCTCTGCCTTAGTGGGCCCTCAGTCACTCTTGCAGTCTTGCTGCCGTCGCCTCCGTCTCAGAGAATCTTGAACGCCTCCCTCGGTCCCTCCTCCCTCTCCGCTCCCAAGGAGAGATCTCATTCCGCCATTCCCAAATCAAACCCAGAAACCAAAACCTGAACCCATCGATCGATCCAAATCGCCCCGGAATCGCACCAAATCATCTTCAAACACGCCACCAAATGCTCCAAATCGGTGGTTGAACCCCGCACCCACCATTTCAAATCTGACTGACCTCTGCCATTGCCCTCCCGAACCCCGCCGCACTCTCCAGATTCCACCGCCGGGATCCGCTGCAATGGCGGCCGCGGTGTCCAAATCCGGACCCAAGGCGCACCAGAGGTCGCCCACCGCCGCGCAGCCGCCGCCGACGTCGGCGTCGAGCTCCGCCGCCGCCGGTGCCACGCCGTCGAAGAACGCGGCGATGGCGGAGCTCAAGTCGCGCGTGCTCGCCTCGCTCGCCAAGCTCTCCGACCGCGACACGCACCATATCGCCGTCGAGGACCTGGACCGCATCATCCGCGCGCCGCCGTCCCCGGACGCCGTGCCGATGCTGCTCAATGCGCTGGCCTCCGACTCCCCGGGGCTCGCCTCCCCGGCCAGGCGCGAGTCGCTGCACCTGCTCGCCACGCTCTGCGCCGCGCACCCGGAGGCGGCGGCCCCGCACCTCCACAAGGTGCTCGCGCATCTCGCCAAGCGGCTCAAGGATCCAGCGTCTGACTCCTCCGTGCGCGATGCTTGCCGCGACACCGCCGGCCAGCTCGCGGCAGTGTACCTCCGGCCCCTGGCAGAGTCTGGCGCTTCTGAGACGGGGAACGCGCGCGTGACTCAGTTCGTGAAGCCATTGTTCGAGGTGATGGGGGAGCAGAGCAAGGCGGTGCAGGCTGGGGCGGCCGCGTGCCTGGCTAAGACGGTGGAAAGTGCGGGGCCTGGACCTGGTGCGATGTGGATGTTCGGGAAGCTTGGTCCGAGGGTTTGCAAATTGCTTGGCGGGCAAGGTGTGCAGGCAAAGGGGGCATTGCTCGGTGTCATTGGAAGCTTATCACAGGTTGGTGCTAGATTTCTAGTACTACCTCCGTTCACTTTTATTTGAGATTCTAGCCTTCAAAATTTGTTCATACTACTTGTTTCATACGGTGACACTGGGAATAACCTGGTCAGAGGAAGTATTGCTGCTAGTTGTAGGTCTTTGATACCCATGTTATCTTTTAGAGTTTAGTTGTAGCATGAATCGAATAAGAGACTGTAGGCGTGGCTTATTTTGATGTGTTATTTGATGCTGTTTGTTTCATCAGCCAGTTTTTCTTAGTGTGGCTGATACATTACACTAGCAAGGGTTCGGTGAATTACATTAAGAGCATGTTGTTGTGAATGTTATCCTAGACTTGGGGCAGGGCTTCCACTTCCAGTGAACTCACTGCTGTTTGGGAGCACTGTAGGTGTAGGTTGTAGCTGTAGTTGATTTTTTTTTTCATAGGCTTCCAGTGGGCTCCCTGCTTCTTGGGAGTACTGTAGGCTGTAACTATAGTTGATTTTATTCATAGCAATCGCTTTCGGTCGTGTCTGTATTTTATTGAATTGCCTAGTGATGGAACAGTAATAAGTTTCTGAGCTTCACGTCAAAGTATTTTGTGAATTTTAATTGTGGAATGAATATGACTGCAGGGTGATTCCTCCTGATTGAGTGAATGTGATTGCATTATTGTAATTTGTAAGTATGTTGGCTGTTTGGGCCAAGCTAGTTTACTTTCATATAATCATTACATCGGACTTCGGTATGCATTTGAATATTCTATAGGTTTGTCTTCCCTTAAAAAGTTTGGACTTCTGACTGTGGAAGCTTGATGAGATCACTAGATTAGATTGCAATGTGGTATTTCGTTTTTTATATGTTGTGTGACTGTGATTAACCTATCACAGTAACATGAATATTGCATCCAAACTCGCCTGTTTCTGTTTTCTAGTTTTATTCATGGGACTGTGTTGCCAAACAGCTTCTTAGGAATTTTAGATGGTCATACATTTAGGTAAAGGCATCTCAATTCCCAGAGATGGTCATTCCACTGATGTCAGTATATTTTGCATATTTTATGCTGCAATGATTTTATATGACCTATTGCATAGATCTTGTGGGTCGTCTCCCTGTTGAGTGATATATTGCCTCTCAGGTTGGAGCAATCAATCCGCAGAATATGCAGCAGACATTACAAAGTATTCGTGACTGTCTTGAGAACAGTGATTGGGCTACACGAAAAGCTGCTGCGGATACATTATGTGTCCTAGCCACTCATTCAGGCCACTTGATTGGTGATGGAACAGCTCCAACGATTGCTGCTCTCGAGGCCTGTCGTTTTGATAAGGTGAGCATACTCATGTATCCCTTAGATAACCACAGTTTTACATGCATGCTATTGTGGTGAGTCATTTCTTTCAATATTTTCCCTAGGTAAGGCCTGTCAGGGACAGCATGGTTGATGCAGTACAATTGTGGAAGAAGTTGACAGGGGAAGATGTAAATGGTATAAATCTTCCCTTTTGTTTAACAGGGTTTCAGTATTATTTAAGTTTAAGTGTTTCAATTATACTTACTGTATTTGCAATTTTGCAACTCCATGCAGCAGACGGTAAACATAAGGAGACAGCTGATGATGAAGGGAAAATGGATTCAAAAAGATCAATGCAAAACAGTGGAAAGATGGAACCTTTCAGTGATTCCTCACCGGATTCTCCTTGCAACGAGAAAGCTACAGGCGGTAGCATAGCTGAAAAAGCAGCTGTTCTTTTAAAGAAAAGATCTACATTTATTGATAGGGAGCTGAATCCCGAGTTTTTTCAAAAGCTTGAGACAAGAAGTGGTGATGACTTGCCTGTTGAGGTTGTATTTCCCCGTAGGACTCTAAGATCGCATTTAAGAAACAAAGATGAATCAGAAGAAGATGGCGATCCTGTCGGTCCAGCTAATAGCAACAGATCAGCAGATGATGCTAATCTGACTCAAATGCGAGCTAGCTCTAATTTTTCGAACATTCGAGATAAATGGGCTGGCCGACGAGGAAGTAGAAATAGAGAAGCAAAAGGTAAGCCATTGGATGTTGAAAATAGGAGTGAAGACAGTGCAAAAGATGCAGTTGCTGCAACTGTGAACAGTCCTGGAGAAGGTCCTTCCATAAATAATAAAACCAACTCGTTAGCAATACAGAGACAATTGGCACAGTTGGAGAGGCAGCAAACCAGTTTGATGAACATGCTACAGGTTAGTTTATATTTATCACAATAGAATTTCTAACTTTGTTTCTTTGATGCTAAAAAATTTTTAGAAACAAATGGTTGATTTCTTGATTTATGACAAGACATTGTTATCAAAACTTTAAACCAAAAACATTTGATTCTACCTGCAGTTAGATTAGTTTACAATTTCTGTTGGTGAAAACATGATGCTCTGTAGTCACAATAGTACTGGCCTTCTTCAACCACAAACTTTCATTTGCCGCCAACGCGCTAGAGATATGATCACACTGAGACAAGCTCAAGCCCATATTTATTCTGTACTCCCTCCATCCCAAAATTGTAAGTCACTCTAGACGTCCCCAGTTTTCCCAAATTATAAGTTGTTCTCGCTTACTAATACACCCTTCTCTCTTCCCAATACTTCTCCATCTCTATCTCTTTCCCCCTCGATTTCTGTACATCCCACCTTTTCTATTCTCCCGAATTCATGTGCCCAAACCCAAAACGACTTATAAATCGGGACGGAGGGAGTAGTTGTTATTGAGCTTGAACTTGTCTCAGTCTACTTTATGTTGTAACCAAGCTGAAACTTATTTAAGAATTTCATATATTTGTATGCATGTATAGAATTCCAAGCCCTATCAAGCTGACTGCTGAGCTACAATTGTGTCCTATGGAGTTAACTGGGCTTGATAGCTTCAAGCTTGAACTTGAGGTTGATTCAATGACTGAGCTCACCATGCTCAGCTCATTGAAAGCTGTGTTGTTTGTTGTGCTACTTACTTTTATTTAAGATAATATTCTTTCTTCTATACTACTGGAAAAAAATTGGTAAGCTCAGCTCATTGAAAGCTGTAATTTCCTTCTTATTTTGTTATTTAGGATAATCTTTCTCCACTCTTGAAAAGGAATTTGATGTCTTTTTGCGGGCACCTACTGTTTCATCAAGTATACATTAAATTTGCTGTGTAGGTAAATATAAAATAAAACCACATACTGCTTAGATGTCTTATTTCGAGGATAGATGCAAGTTGTTAACTATCAAACATTTGTTGGCTAAGTAACAAAAATTAAATATTTTTTGTTCTGCAAACTTCAGGATTTTATGGGAGGATCCCATGACAGCATGATTACTCTTGAGAATAGAGTGCGTGGTCTTGAAAGAGTTGTCGAAGAAATGGCTAGGGATATATCACTATCATCGGGCAGGAGATGTGGTAGTTTGGTGCTGGGATTTGATTCATCTCCTGGCAGATCATCTATGAAATATAATGGATGTCATGAATATTCTAATTCGAAATTTGGGAGGAGTGGTGATGGGCGGATGGGATTTGCAGAAAGATATTTTTCTACAGATAGTATGGCTTCTGGTTTAAGAAACTCATCTTGGAGACCAGATTCTGAGCCATGGGATTCATATACATATTCTGGATCAAGAAGCAATATGAATACAAGGAGAGGGTTGGATTTTGTTTCATCAGACAGTAGGAGAAATGAACGGAGTAATGATCAAGCTGGTGCTAGGAGAGGTTGGGATAAAGGATCGGGCCCCTTCAGGTTTGGTGAGGGTCCTTCAGCTCGAAGTGCATGGCGAGCCTCAAAAGATGAAGCAACACTGGAAGCTATTAGAGTGGCTGGGGAAGACAATGTAGGTTCTAGGGCTGCTGTAAGAGTTGCCATTCCTGAGCTGGATGGAGAAGGTTTAAATGGTGACAATCAAGGGGATGAAAGAGGCCCACTGTGGGAGTCCTGGGCTCACGCAATGGATGCGGTTCATGTAGGTGATATGGATACTGCCTATGCTGAGATTCTTTTAGCTGAAGATGCTGAACTGCTTGTGAAGTTAATGGAGCAAACTGGACCAGTTGTTGATCAACTTTCGAATGAAGTTGCAAATGAAGTATTAAATGCTGTTGGACAATTCTTGGTAGAAGAAAACTTTTATGATATAGCTTTGAGCTGGCTCCAGCAGGTATGTTGTTGCATTCAGTTTTCCTTTTTATTCTGAAGAGACTGAGATATGTTCATGTTGGTAACAATTCAGGGAAGCGCTAACTTTAAAACTTTTTTCCTTATAATTGGTGCTGAGCCAACTACTAAATACTCCGTCCTAAAAAACGTCACTCTAGGATTCAAAATTTGTCCACAAAAGAGTGTCATTCTCGCTTCCTAGTACTCTCTCTTTCTACTTTTTCCTCAATCTCTATTAACTAACCCCAAAATGTCACTCTTTTGAGGACGGAGGGAGTACATCTCATGCCTAGGCTATGTTACTGCATGTTTCACTAGGGCAGCCTGGTGCAAGTAGCTCCTGCTAGCGGAGGATCCAGGGAAAAGTCCGACTACTTTGGGTCTTTTTTTTATTAGTTTTTCCTTGCATTTTTGCAAAAGGCTGTTTCCAGGACTCAAATGGTGAAACCCGTGACCTCATGATCACAAGCCAACAGCTTTACCGCTGCGCTAGGGCTCCCTTCTACTGCATGTTTCACTACTTGTGACTTTTGGTGTTTTGTGCCTGTAGCCCATGTCTGACTGTTCATCCACGGTACACATCTGTGGCAAAACATGTGAGCCATGCTGATAGTTTTGAATTTGGCTGATAATAGTGGCCTGCAGTTACTGGAGGAATTAGAGTCCTGAGGCACTGAATAGTTGCTGAATTCCCAAAATCTGATCAACATGAGTACCAAAACATATAATGAGCCATGCAGGTAGTTTTGGATTTGCTAGATGCTAATGGCATGAAAAGTTGGGAATTAGAGTCCGCATCGTGCATTTTTTGAATTCTTAAAATCTGATTAATATAAAAGCTAGTTGCAAGTACTTACCATGCTGAGTTTTGTCGTCATCCAAAGCAGTTATTGTGTTATGGAAGTTTGCACAGCATATGGCCAAAAATCTGGAAAATTTTCAAGTTTAAAAGCATGACACATTTTCTTGAGGGAGAATGGAATCAAAATATCACCCAAAGTGAATTAATATGTTTTTAGTGAATTATTTTGTGTTGGCTACCCCTTTGTTTTTTTTTCTCTTTAGGACAACATGTTTTGTTTAGTGCTTTCGTTGTTTTTTTTTTTGGATGTTCCTGTGTGCACTTTGTTTGCTCATTAACATCAGGCATACAGTTGCATGCTTGTGAAATCATTGTAGTAGCCAAAGTTTACTAATGAAAGCATCAGTGTCAGCTTTGTTAGGTACTCCCTCTGTCCAGCAATCTTAGCATTTGAAGCATTTGGATTTATCCAACAATCTTAGCATTTTGAGACTGCGGCCCACTCTTATTATTTTGTCAGGCCCACATCCCAATGTCAGAAGCGACCCTATCTTCCTCTCTTCCTCTCATCTCCTCACAGCGGTGGGCGGCATCTCCTCAGTGAGCGTCATGGCGCACTGGCTGCGGGTTGGAGATGGAGGGCTGTTGGTTGAGTGTTGGAGATGGAGATTAATTTATGAGGCTAATTTGAACTTCTCACATCTCCCTTGTCTCCTCGAGAATCTAGGAATGCCAATAATGGAAGGAGGGAGTAATAACAAATTGAATAACCTGTGAAAAAATGAATTGACCATTTAAAAACAATGTTTTTTCCCAGATACTGATTGAAAACAGCAATGATTTTTTGTTTCATTTCTGAGCGGAAAGCTTTACCATAGTGCATATATATATATCTAAATGATGGTTGCTGCAGTTGACAGATCTGGTAATGGAAAATGGATCTGATTATCTCGGGATCCCTCTAGAAGCGAAGCAGGACCTTTTGTTGGGACTTCGTGAGGCTACTGCCATCGAGCTGCCTGATGATTGGGAGGGAGCGACGCCAGTTCAGATATTGAAGCAGCTAGCTTCATCTTGGAGAATCAATATGCAGCAACTTGTCAATTAGGCCCCATTGATTGTTTGACCTCTGAGTTAATTTCATTCGTTCGTTACCACCAGTTCTTGTTTGCTATTAGGGTTACAAGTGTTAGGTGAATGAAAGTGACACTGTTGGAATGGATTGGTTTGCGGGGAAGTACTATGTTCATATTGTAAAACTCTTCGCATCGATAGTTCGATCATTGGATTATGTTGTAAAACATTGTCCTTTCTTCGAGGTGGTCCTGTGGTCTGGTGTAATGGTGCGTTGGTTATACAATGAAAGATTAAATGTTGTGTCGGCAGTTGAAACATACTGTCTCATAATAGAAATTTCTATGCAAAGCAAGGAAAAAAATGTAAGCAGGTGCAATGTATTTGTAGCCCATTTCATGAGTTCTTGCTGCAGATGTATGCACATGCATCTTTGCTTGTAAGTTGCAAGGTTGAAACATTTTGAGAGCGTGGATTTACGCCATATTAAGATTGTTACATTGTCTGTTTTGCTCATGAAAGTTTATTATTTGAATTTTTTTTTATATAAGCCGGACCATTAACAGGCCCAGAATGAGCGTGAGCATTCTTAAGCGACAAGTCAGAATGCCCTCGCGCATGGACAAGCCTCGCCTTTGTGCTCGAGCTCGATTGGCAGCCCATGCAACGGCGACGGCATGGGGTCTCTGACGAAGGTGTTCGCCTTACAGCAGAGGCGCCACCTAAACCGCCTCACCAGGTGGTACATCGTCACCAGCGTCTCCACCCGCGCGAACTCGATCCCGGCGCACAGCCTCTGCCCGCCGCCGAACGCCACGAACGAGTAGGGCGGCGTCTGGCTCTCGAACCGGGACGGGTCGAATTTTTCGGGGTCGCGGAAGATGCCGGCGTCCATGTGCGTCACGCTCGACGCCCAGAACACCTGCCACCCCTTCGGGATGAGGTAGCCGTCGAACTCGATGTCCTCGAGCGCTCGCCGGAAGCTGCCGAAGAGAGGCGGGGTGACCCGGAGCGTCTCCAGGGCCACGCGCCACGTGAACCTCATCTTGTTCAGGTCCTCCCATGTCAGCGGCTCGCCGTCGGCCTTGTTCTTGGCGATCTCGTCGTGCTCTGTGTTGCAGACAGAGGTATGTTTGAAACATCAAAGATCGGGCATCATGAAGTTGCGGCCGTGGCAGACGTGACTTGGTTAATGGTTTCTTACCTTGAACCATGGTGTCAAGGGTGGCGGGGTCGCCGGCGAGGTGGCGCACCATGAAGGTGATGAGGACGGACGACGTGTCGTGGCCGGCGACCAGGACGAGCATAGCGTTGTCCACGATCTCCTCGTTCGTCAGCAGCTGCTTGCCGCCGCCGCCGTCTTCGTCGCGGAGGCTGGCGAGGCAGCTCACGAGGTCGTCCGTGGGCGACGACTCGCCCCTCTCCAGCCTGGCCTTCTTCTCCCTCAGCGTCGCCTCGAGCAGCCTCCGCGCCCTCGCGCTCGCCCTGAGGCTCTTGCGGAACGACGTGAACGGCAGGTCAAGCGGCACCGACCACATCCCCTCCAGCATGTCGGTGAAGGCGGTGGCGAGCTCGCGCCTGACGGCGCCGCGCTCGAGGCCGAACAGCAGGGTCGCGATGATGTCGAACGTCAGCAGCTTCATCAGCGGCAGCACCGTGACGGTGCGCCGCCCATGCCACTCGGCGTCGAGGTGGCGCGTGACCTCGGCGTCGATGGTGCCCACGTACCGCCGCAGCATGTCCGGCTTGAGGAACTGCATCATGGCGCCGCGAACCCGCCGGTAGTCGTCGCCGACGAGCTCCAGGATGTTCCGTCGCCCCAGGATCAGCGGCAGGCACCGGGGCTGCTTCGGCGCCATCGCATCACTCCCGAACACCAGCTTGTTCGCCGCCGGCCCCGTCACGAACACCGTCGGCGCGCCGAACAGCGACAGCTTCGACACCGGGCCGTACCGGTCGATCCGGTCGCGCAGCCACCGCTCGCCGGCGTTACTCCGCATCGCGCGGAGCATGCCCAGGCTCTGCCCGATCACAGGCAGGCCCAGCGAGCCCGGCGGCAGGTTTGCCGGCAACGGCTTCTTGGTTCTCGTCACCAAATAGACGGCTATCGGCGTGAGCAAGGCCACAAGGAGTGCAACGATGACGGTGGCCGCCATTGTCGTGGTACAGCTGTGACTCGAGATTCGTGTTTCGCTGGCAGAGACGGTGCAGTATATAATGTAAGCTACCTGTGGTTTAGCGATCCAACGCATCGGCGCGTCGTTGTGTAGAGGACAAACGCGGCATCTTCGTACTGTACTTCCTTGCTATGTTCCGACGTTTGTGAGCATCTAAGACGAGATCATTGCTACGAAAACATTAAGGAACGACAAGAAAGTTATAGTCCCTCCAATCTGAATTTGTTGATGTTGAACAAAGGAGTATTCAAGAACAGCAAAGCGGCAATTTTTATTACAGCGTTGCTGTTGTCCAAGGCGCGACCGACATCATGTAGTACAAGCTGAAAACATCAAGAATGCTACTGTAGCTGTTATTGTACAGTACAGAGACATCAGACTTAAGTTTGCAACTTTGCATCTACCAAGTTAACAAAATCGGTGAAAACCGTTTGTTTTTCATGAAAACCAGGGCCGGTCCGGCTTGGTTTTCGCTTAAAACTGAATCTACAACTGTAGCAAAAACAGTAAACCATACGGTTTCACTGTAAGCCGATCAGTTTTCTGAACTGTTGTAAACCAGCCAGCTCATAGTTTTTGAAACCTTGCTCTGAACATGTGCAAGGTTCGGGTTACAGTTTGAGCCTCGAAAATCGGGGTTGGCCAGTGTCATGAAAACCGAAAAAATCGCTGCAGTAAACTACGAAAATCGGACAAATTCGAAAATCAAAATTTTGAGAGAAAACTGCTCGATTTTTCTGGTTTATCAATCGGTTTTTCCGGTTTACCCTTTTTGAATTTGGGTTTGAGTGGTTTTTCACAAATTTTTTCGGTTTACTGCTCGGTTTGACAGATTTTCGGATTTTTAATTTTTTGAATTTTCACAATTTTTTGAATTTATTAAACCGAAAACCGAGGTGAAACTGAGCCGGATTGGTTTCATGGAAAACTGCAAAAGACGGCCAGTTTTCACCGGTTTCTTGAACATGTGTCCTGTGCTCCCTCCAATGTACTCATAATTTATACTTCTAACTCTGAATGTGTATTCGATGGATAAACAGTTCCATCCTTTGTGTTGTGTCGAGAAACAGAGGCAATTCTTCTTCTTAATATAATAATGTGTAGCTTTTTTACATGTTCGAGAAAAAAAAAAGGCAGTGTAAATTGACGGCCACAAAGATAAGCAAGGCTTAATTGCTCCAAGTAAATAAACAGAAACGTTATTGGTGCAATCAACGACAAAAACTATTGGTCGCATTCAGACGAATGATCACTGAAATGAAATTCACAAGAGGATTTGCGAAAGTGCAAAGAGAAATTATTCATTCTGTGGGAAGAAAGCGTATATACTGGAAATGGCAAGGAGTTTGCCTTGGTAGCAAATTATCAAATACCGGTTCTCTGGTTTTTGCTTTTACGTTTGCATAACAAATATTTACTAAATACTTTCTAACAACATTAAGTACTCCTTCTGGTTTTAAATTATTAACACCGTTGACTTTTAATATCAACTTTGATTATTCGTTTTATTTAAAATATTTGCTCTAATATGTAAAACTATTGGTTGTGATTTAAATTTCATTAATAATAAATCAAATAATAACAAAAATTTACACATTTGAACAAATTTTTTGAATAAGACGAATTGTCAAAGTTGATGTTAGAAGTGAATGGTGTCAATATTTTAAAACCGAAGGGAGTATCTACTAAGCTTACTAATCTGAGTGAGAATAAGACCTAGTTGTTCCAATAACACCGGGTTTGGGTAAATTTTTTTATTTGAAACAAGAACAAAAGTTTAAACATGTATGTGTGAACGTGAGCCAACAAAGAGTAGGATCATAATTAAGGTTGTAACTAATGTGTATAGAAATAGATCAAGAGTTCAATACATCGCCCGCTTGTGGTCTTGAGAAGTACATGTGAAGGGAATAACGGTGCAATCACCAAACGCAGTGATAATTCCAAGGTTTCTTCCGTTCACATCTAGCTTAATGGAAGTGTTTTACCAAAGGATAGGAGATTAGGATATATATATTCAACATTATGTTGGGCAATATAGAGAAGGCGGAATGATTTAACCTTTACAAATTGCAAATATTCATCTTTTATGAAGGTAATTTTCAGAGAAACATATTGGATATACTTTTGGGCGCTACTGCAGTATGACACAAAGGTTGGATGAAACCTTCAACATGATGGATGTTCGTTTAATCTAGTCCAGTACTTGCTATGGTGTTTTGTAGTCATTTGTTTTACTGATATGTCCTTGTTTGGATGTCATAGTGTAGATAGATTTCAGTATCTTAGTTGTTTAGAGCGGGTCTAGTATGAGAGGGTTAGACAAAGGCTTTTGATATAACCCAGTGGACTGCACTACTATGAGCTGGTAACCCTAGCAAACTATGTTTTCTATGTTGCTTTATATAAAGCAGGGCCAAAGGTGCCTTTGGTCTAATCTACCGAATATTAGAAACCACTATGTTCGAGTTGTTCGCTTCTCATGGATTGAAATTTAATAATAGGCTTTATCAAAAATAATTTGCTTACTTTCATTTATCTATCTGATATTGTCACACCTCATTTTTAGGATGCACTGTGATATATGTATCAGTCTCTGGATTAGTAGCTGATACGCACAACACAACAGAATATATATTGAAAACATACTTCAAAAAGAAAATAGGTACCTGAGACAGAACTTTTAGCGGCAACGCGGTGAGGATCTCTATGATCCAACATCGGTTGACCAGCTAAAAGCGAAGCAAGCAATAGAGAACCAAGGCCCAAGTCACAAAAAGACTTAGAAAGCAGAACGAAAACCCATCATGTCGCCTTCTACACAATCCTCTCTATCTAAAATCACAAATGCGAACGGGTGAGTACATAAAGTACTCAGCAAACTCTAACACTAAGCATGAGTATATATAGATGCACATTTAGTTGTAGCAAAATTTTAATTGGAAGGATCTCCAATATCCGATACAGACACTTTTTTGAAACACGAGCAACTACACCCACTCACACATTAAAGATATTAGAGAAGACTAATCGTAGGGTGGTCAAACATAGTGTGCCAATACCGTGACAATGGCCATTCCGAAAGGATTTTATACTCTGCAGAGGTTGTACACTGTACCCACAGGCTACGCTCTCTTAGCTAGAGAGAAACGTAACGCTAGTCCCACCTTATCCGAGTATCCTCGTATGTGTACCTCGAAAAGCAAACAAAAGGCTAAAACACAAGTACTCACTTTTTCTTGAGTTCTCAGGTACTTTATTTTTCTCCTAGACTCAAATACGCGGAGTCAGTGTATTTCTTTTTCCTCTGAGTCAAATCGCTCGGGTACATACATCCCCGCGTGTCCACCTTTAGTCCCCTGTGCCCTACTGGTCACCAAGTGGAGCATACGGTAGATGCCAATAAGTTAGAGTAAGTCTTGTCCATTATGTACAGATTCTATGGTTGAACGTAATCACTAAGCTGAGCGCTAACAAACCGGTCCTTATGCAGTCAGGGCGAGCGCTGTCCACGAGAGGTAGATCCTAGATACAGCTAATCAGTAAACACATAACTATTCTCCAATCACCATGCACGAAGCACAAGCCTCGCCCCTCAACTAGAAATACCCATTCTTCACCTAGCACCAATTGTTCTATCATCCATTCTATTTTATTTTACACACACCACCAAGCATATTTTAACGTATTTTATAAAATATTGGTGAGTAGTGTAGTGATGCTTAGCATCACAAAGAGTTCCTATGCATTCTAATATCAATGCAACTTTTCGCTTGTTAAAAGAATTTAACAACGGAGCTACTATGGTTAACAAGGGTGGTGACGTCAACGGGTAATCAAAGTAATTAATATTAATGTCTAGTAGCCGACATTAATATGAATATATCAATCAACCAATTAGGATTATAACTAACATAATATTTTAAATCAAAAAATATTATGCATAGCAGTATAGATAGGCACTATGGGAGCACTCGCAAAACATAGGTTAAATATGGTCAAGGGGGTCAGAGCTTGCCTGCAAACTCCTAATCTTCGGAGCCTGAGATCGGAGGCTCTAGTTCAAGATCCTAATCTTCAATCTCTGGCTGCGCGTCCACATCTTCGTGCTTCTCTTCACACACATTCCTTCTAGCTCCTCTCGAATCTTGGCTCTTCCTTACACTCAGCGTTGTCTACACGGTGAAAAACACCTAATAAAACTACCGCAAAAGAAACAAAGCTCGAGAAAAAGCGATAAAATACGAATAAACCCCAAGTAAGAATCAAATGAAATCCCAAAAGAAAACAGATGACAATGATCATGCATGAGGTGACAGCTATTGCATTCTAAATTATTTCAAACACTTTTATTTATTACTTAGATGATTACGTGGGTGCGCTATGTGTATCAGATCATCATTAGGGCTTTCCTAACGACGATATGTGCCAGTGTGGCATAATACGTTGCATATGGTAGACTTAATTTATAATTATTTAGTGATTAATCTATATCGTGAGTGCGTTGTGCGTGTTACTGTGACACGGTCCCACGAACAAGTATCTGTGTATATCGTGCACTCGCACTTGATGGTGATCTGTGCATGCATCAAAGTGTCATTGGTCGAGAAAGTGCAGAGGCGTGGTGATACTAACCTATTGTGGTTAAGATTATTTAGTGCTTTTCCAAAGGTGTGTAGTCCTAAAGGATGTGTGTGTTGTTGGGCTCGGGTCAGTTTTTGGCCTGGGACAGGTGGGTTCGGTCGTGGCCCTGTTCCGTTTAGGTCTTTGACAGGTAATGTGTGGAAGCTCGGGTGGTGCTGCATAGTCGACCCAGCAGTGAGTTGTGGTCACACGGGTCCGTCTGTGTCCACAATCTGTGTCGAAAATTGTCGGGTGAGTAGTGACCCTGTTGTGGGTCATGCAGCCGGAGCCATGTCAAAATTCCAAGATATATGCCTAAAGTCCAGCTGTGACCCGACTCTAGGTCTCACGGTAGAATACAGGGTCTAAGCCCTTGGACACATGACTATGTCTGTGTCCGCTCCTGTGTCCGGGTCTGTGTCTGTGTCCGCGTCTATGGACACGTGTTCGGGTCTGTGTCCGTGTCTGTCGACACGTGATCGTGTTTGTGCCCGTGTCTGTGTTTGTGTCCGTGGACACATGATCGGGGCTATGTCCGTGGACACGTGACCGTGTTTGTGCCCAAACCTAGGTGTGAGTGGCGCATGAGTGGCTGACCTGTGGGGTCGCGCGGACGCTTTCTTCTTGTGCCACAGAATTACCTAACGTTGGGCATAGTGTTATATTTAATTACCTAATTTTTACCTATATGGTGGGTTATCCTATGTGCTTAATAATTAATTACCTAGCTTAATTTATTTAACCAAACTACTAGAGTTAACAAGTGGTACGTGTACTGCTGCACAATAGGATACTTATGAGCTGCTATCTAAGTATTTATTTACTTCTTAATATTTAGCCACCAGTATCTAACTACTAATAATATGATTCTAACCTTAAATTAGATTACTTGAGCTAACATGCTAACAGGGTACACACTAGCTAGTATAAATCTACACTTAGGAATAAACTACAATTAAGTACTTGCATTAAAATCGATAAAACCAATAGAAGTAAAAAGCAATTAAACTCTGATAAAACTTACTATTAGCAAAAACCAGCATGGACAGAGATCATCTCAGGTTTGAATGGTTTCAAATGGTGAGGCTTGAGACAACAATTCCAACGGTGCCTAAAATGTTGTAAAACGTCGAAAATGGAGTTAAGATGAAAAAGATGTGGTGGTTTGAATATATATGAGAGCAGTAGGGATGTTTCTGTAATCACAAGAAGGTTCGTCAAAGACTAATTTGCAATTATTAGAAGTCCTATAGGGACCTGTATGCAAACCCATCAAGGTTTAGGGGGTCTGAGTGTAAAAGGACTGGGCTGTATTGAAAATAATACCAAGGTTCAGGCCCTGTCAATGTACTTAAGATAGATGTTGATATTGAAAGAGTGTGGGGACCTTTCTGTAAGAAGGAGGCTTGCACCGTTTGGGGGGGGGGGGGGGGTGTTGACGCTGCATAATGGTTTTACGAGACTGTATTCCAACGAACAGAAACAGGGGCTTGGTCCATAGTGTCGTGGACCATGGCTAATGCCGGTCCACGCACTCACCGTGCACCGCAGCGGCGGCCAGGCGACAGGACAGCCGAAGGCCTCGGGGCTCAGGCGGTAGAGAGGGAGGGTGGTGTGGCGAGCTTCTCTGCGGGTTCAATCGAGCCAGGGAGACGACGGCGAGTGCGGGCGGCCGAGCAGAGGCAGAGCGCGGCGACGGCGGACGGCGCCAGCTCGCAGGAGAGGCAGAGCGACTCGGGATTCCGAGGGAGGAGCAGGTGGGCCGTGTGGTGGAGCTCCCCATGGGCTCAGACGAGCCGAGGAGGCACGGTGCCGCGCGGTCGACGATCAGAGGGCGGCGCGCCATGGTGGCGCGCGGCGCTAACTCCAACCGCTTGCCGAAACTCAAGTCTTCTTGCTCCTACAGCTTCATCAACACCCAGGAAGACCGGAACCGCTGCTGTTGGTGAGGGAAATGGCCGGAGGTGGGAGGTCGACGGTGGGGTCGTCGAGCTCCAATGGTGGCCACGAGGAAGCTTCGAAATCCCTACACAGAGGCTCACTTATCCAGTGATTAAATGACCCTTAGAGGTTCGTCGGGCAAGGAAGAGGTCGAGGCAGGGAGGAATCGAGAGGAAACCCGCTGTAGCTCGCCGGATTTCGCGAAGAACGGCTGGCTGTTTCGGAGCTCGAAATTTGGGGAAAAGTTGGAATCCGGGCAGCTTGTCGTGTGGATGGAGGGAAAGAGAGTGGTGGCGCGTTGGGGGCGTGGAGGCGCTCCTGCTCATCGAGGAAGGAGGCCAGACGGCGCTCGGCAGCGGCGTCCTCCGCAGGGGGCGTGCATTCAGCGTGCAGGCGAGAGAGAGAGAGAGATGGGGAGGAAGAAAGAAATCGATGAGGGCCGGCTGAACTTAATCACTGGTCGGGTGCCAGCGCATCGGCTCTCGGGGTGTGGCACTCTGCATGTTTCCCACGATGTCCTCTGGTGGCAGCACGAGATTGGGAGGAGTGTCTGCTCCTGGGAGAAAGAAGGACGGGGGGCCAATGATAGGTGGGGCAGTCCACCTCGGCTTACCACTTAGACATGTTAGGGATAAAAAAGAGAGGAGCAATTAAATTCAGATTAAAATGAATTTGGGTAGGATGAACTTATAACATGTGTTTTACAACTTAAGTGACACGCATCACATTTTTCAAAGGAATTCAGGGATTTATGAAGTTTTGAACGCGGTTAATCGTTAAGGAGGGTGTGTTGAAAGAACAGATTATTTTCCAACGGCTGTTTATTTTGCTTTGAAAGTCGGACTTTCGAAGCTCGGATGAGTTTAAAATTTTGTAGAGTGATAGAACATTTTAGGACGGACAACCTTTCTTTTGGATTCGTCTGCAAATTCAATTTCGGCTTTGTTCTAAAAAATTCGAAGAACAAGAAACTGTTTAAAAGGAGTAATTTAATTTGAAGTAGGTCGAATATGATTAAAAGAATTGGACGGGTTTCGAGGGATTAGATGAGTTTAGATTTTAGATGGGTTTGGAATTCAAGGGATTGGAGGAGTTTAGATTTTAGATAAAGCACAAGAAAATAAACGAACAAAATAAAAAGACAATCTCTTGTCACACTTACAAGTTTAAATATTTTATGAAATTTTCAGTTTTGATTGTTTTAATTAAGTGCCCTTTTTGTCCTTTGAATTAGGAAGGAAATGAGGAGATGAGAAGGTAAAATATTAGCGTGATTGTCAGAAAAAAAAAATTTTGAAATTCACATTTTTAAATTTGGAAAAAATTTGGGACGTCACAGATATTCAACTGAACTTTTATAAGGTTTAAAAATGTTGTGTGTGAGAATACAAAGGCAAAATTACTTTTCCATTTTCTAAAAAGGTAAATACTCAATTGGGCCCCTAAACTATGAAAAAAACTTAATTTTACCCTTCAACTTTCAAAAGGTCCAATTTAGACCTTAAACTTTAGTCAGAGCCTCAGTTTTAGCCTTGGGCTGACATGACTGCTCATGTGGTACGCCGCATCATCATATAAAATGACACATCAGCTTGAATTTTAGATTATTAATTTCTTGAATTTTGTCTCAAACTAGAAGATAACTTTATTTTTGAATCTCTTTGAACCATCATGCTTCTTACAATTAATGCAACAAAAATAAGATCCAATATGTTTTCATGTTTTTCAATGTTTGGCTATGTTAAGAACCAGATATGAAAATTATACTGAAATGATATGCAATTTTTTTTGAAATTTTATTATTCTTCTAGTATGTTAACAAATTATAATTTCCAACACTTGGATTAGTTGTACAATCTGTTTTATTAAAATATGAAGCAATATATGAAAAATATCAAAAATATAAAATATGTTCACATATGTTTAAATGATATGCAAAAATATTGGCTTAAAAAAATTTTCAAATAGAAACTTTTGGTTGCATTAGTTTTGAGAAACATGATGTTTGAAGCAGATCCAAAAACAGAGTTATGGTTTGGGAGAAAAATTGATTTGAAATTAGAAATCTAAAATTTGAAGATGACGTGGCATGCCACATGGGTAGCCACGTCAACTTAGGAATGAAACTGAGCCCCTAACCAAAGTTTAAGAACTAAACTGGACCTTTTAAATATTGAAGGATGAATTTTAGCTTTTGTACATAGACTAGGGACTTAATTGAGTGTTTTTACCTTTCTAAAAAATGTAAACATATGATCTATTTGTCATTGCTTTGGGCTTCTAGCCCCCTCCCCCGTCCATGGCTCCACCTCCTTTTTCACTAGCTGCATGAAGTTGATTCCCTGGTAGAATCAGAAAACTTGCGTCAAATATTATTTTTAAGACCAGTTACCGATCTATTTGTCATTGCTTTGGGCTCCTAGCCCCCTCCCCCGTCCATGGCTCCACCTCCTTTTTCACTAGCTGCATGAAGTTGATTCCCTGGTAGAATCAGAAAACTTGCGTCAAATATTATTTTTAAGACCAGTTACCCTTGGTTGATTTTTGTCACACCCCAAATTTCACAATTTGGGGATGTGAACTTTTCTTCACTAAAATAAAGTAAAATTTCTAATTATTTAAATAATTTTAATTATTATTGGTTTGTTCTCAATTTTAAAAGTATTCAAAATTTCCTTGAAAATAAAGTTTTAAATGTTTTTGTCTAATATTATCTTACTTTAATAAAAGGATTTTGTATTTATCTTAAAACCAATCATACTTGATAAAAAAAATTAAAGAGGTGTTTTCCCTAAATTTGATTTTTGAAAATATGTCTTTAAAACATAATTTTATTGTGAACTTTGATTCTAGTTGGAAACTTTCAAATGAAGTAAAATGAATCTATCTCAAATTATTTCAATGTTTTG
>BCLH01003704.1:0-12402 GCA_001602315.1 Zoysia pacifica
GTATACACCATTTATTTCTTCCTAAAGCTCGTTATATTTCTTAATTTGTAACAAAATTATCTCCTAAATGTATGACACCATATGGTTTGTGGATGATAAACTATGCAGTATTGGTCAAGCACTCAACAATGATAGTGTGACACAGCGTGCGTGGCTAATGTACAATGACTTTATAAAAATACGCAATACAACATTGCAGGTTGATCTAACAAATTTCAGATTTCAGCTAGCTATTATTGTTTACCTCAAGATTAAACAATAGGCAGATAAAGAAACATCCGGTCCAACCAATGAAGTTAAAGAAAGCATAAATGATCGTGAGATGATTGATGCTCCATAAAAGATGCGCAAGACGACAACAGAATGTGTTGTTTCTCCTGGAAAGTCTCTGATAAGTACTCCCTCCGTTTTTAAATTCAAATTTGACTGTTCGTTTTATTCAAAAAATTAGTTCAAATACGAAAAAATTTAAATTGTAATTCAAATAGCTCTATGAAAAATCAAATTATAACAAAATATATGATATTTATTAAATTTTTTTGAATAAGACGAATGATCAAAGTTGAAATTAAAAGTAAACCACGACAACAATTAAAAAAACGGAGGGAGTACATAAGAATTATTGAATGTTCTGTTCATGTATATCATGTCAATAGACAATGCTTCTTGAAATGCTTTTTCCATGGAGTAAGTTATTTTTTTCATTACAAATATACCAAAATATTCCCTAACAATAATCGTCATCCTATTCTATTTAGAATGAGATTTCCCCTACCTTGAACCCAATAATGTGCTCCTATATTAGGCCTCCTTTGGAATGCGAATTTTTTTTTATTTTCTACGTTTTTTCTGTGAAATTCATGTAAGATTCATGCAAAAATCCTACATTCCAAAGGAGGCCTTAATATGTCTTGTGCAAACTTTGTTCCAATCGTAAGTTAGTTTATCTGTAGAATGATAAAGATTATATATAAGTATTATTATCTTGAGTTAATATTTATTTCTTAGACCATAGCTTTAGTAGGAGCATTAGGACAGGGACCGTAATTTTGACAGTAATTTTTTTTTTGAATTTTTGTTTAAAGTTTGTCCAAAATTTTTTGAAATAAAAATTGATATAAATGCAAAACTGATGTAAACATGCATCCGGCCCACTGCACTTCTTCCGGGACCGGGCGCCGAGCGTGTGCGCTCGATCGGGCCTGCATATTTCTGGGCTGGCTGGTGAGGTGTCGCCCAAGTCATCGATTATTAGCCTATTCGGCACGGTTGACAACGTGTCGAAGTATTTATGCGAACGGTCCAATGCAACGAGTGGACCTGGAGTGAGAGTTGATGGAGATGGTGAGCTCGCCAGGGTCTCAACTCTCAAGTGAAGCCAGTTGATCAGGAAGCAGGGGAGATGGAATGAACGAAGAAAGGAGGGTAGATCAGTCTTCCCTTCATTGCAGGTGCACGAAGCTCTTCTCTCTCTCTCTCTCTCTCTTTCTCTCTCTCTGATGATGATGATGAAATAAAATCGGGGCATTTTACAATGAATTGCATAGGCCAACTCTCTCTTTTGTACATCCCTGTTGGATGTAGCCGTCGAAACTTTTGTTACATTATCTACAAAAACATGTCTTCTTTCTAACAATGTTAAATCCGAATGCTGGGGCTGGAGCTGGCGGCCAAAGGGACGGATACCAACCTGCAGATCTACCTACTCAAGCAAGTACAATGTGGAGAGCATCGACGCAGGTCACATCGCCAACATCGTTCGCGGCTCGCTCAGCCTCACATGCCCATCGCCGGTGCCATCGTCTCCGACTCCTACTTCGGCTGCTTCCCCGTCGTCCTCGCCGCCACGGCCGTCACCATCCTGGTGGCTGCATCTGTCCTTCTGCGCCCTTGCTTATTTCTTGAAGTCCACATTTCACACTTCTTATAAGTTAATACTCTCCGTTTCAAAAAATAAACATTTCTAAGTTTAATCAAAGTCAAACTTTTTAACTAATAATAATAAAAAATTAATGACATTTTTAATATAAAATTTATATTTTTTATTCATCTAAAATAAGCTTTCATAAAAAGTATATTTTTATATTAAAAATATGTAAATTTTAATATTAGTAGTTAAAATTAGAAGTATTTGATTTTATTTAAAGTTAAAAATATTTAGATTTTGAAACGGAGGTAGTATTTCCCAACCAAACCACAATGGATATGATAGTGACGCATACCAACAACATCTCCTCCCACAAATTGCAACGCTTAACGATTGCTCAACAGTCATGATTATTGTTTAAATCAACATCCAGAAACAATAATGGAATCCTAAAATGTCGTGTTTAGCAAGTCTCTTCGAGACTTCGACATCAAAATCGCATGCATGTATATTAAAAATGTGAAATAATCAAATTCACAACTCTCGCATCAGTCATTCGGTTCCTGCTGTTCACGCTCTCCGCGGCGGTTCCGTCCCTGCGGCCACCGCCCTGCACCCCACAGGGCACCGGCGGCCGCCGCCGCGTGCCAACATGCCACGCCGGGGCAGGGCCGCCGCGTGCCAACATGCCACGCCGGGGCAGGTCACCGTGCTCTGCGCTGCCGTGTGCCTGCTCGCGATCGGCACAGGTGGGACGCGGTTCAACGTGGCGACCATGGGCGCGGACCAGTTCGGCAGCGCCCGTGACCAGGACACACATTTAAAGTGGTACTTCGTGTTCCTCTACGTGTCGTTCATGATTGGCGACACCGCCACCGTCTATCTAGGACGGCCTCTCCTGGGTCATAGGCTTCGGCGTCTGCATCGCGATCACTCTGGTGACCTTGCTGCTTCTGCTTCTTGGTGCTCGATACTTCCAGATGCCGGCGCCGAAGGGCAGCCCGTACACCGAGCTCGCGCGCGTCGTGGTGACTTCCCGCCGTCCGCAAGGGTCGCGTTAAAGTCAGTAGGATTGGACCAGTGCAGTATTATGTTGGGGAAAAGTTTATTTTACTCCAAACAATTCACTTTGTCTGTTTAACCTATTAAACAAAATTTTGGTTCGCTTTACTCCCTCAAAATATTAAATTGGTGCAATCTATCTATTTATGCAATTTATATTTTTTGTTTCTCTTTCTAGAATTTGAATTTGAAGCTCAAATTTTATATAAAGATAAATGATAATAGCCTCAATATTAAAAAAGTATGATCCAATTTTTTTATGATGCTATTATATGCATTTTTATATGCAAGTTGTTAAGATACTATTAGATGCTATTAATTTATGAATATTATTTTTAAAAATATAATCTAAATTTTTTAACATAGAAAAAGACATCTTCTGTCACCATGCAAAATTTGAGCTTCGAATTCAAATTGTACAAAGAGAAATAAAAAAGATACTAAATTGCATAAAGGATTACACCGAATAGTTTGAGGGAGTAAAGTAAGCTAAAATTTTATTTAGAGTTAAATGGACTAAATGAATTGTTTGAGAAAGTAAAATGAACTTCTTCCTTACGTTGGAGATGGCGCTGTCGCCGGCTCAGACTGCGATGGTGCTCCTAGCCAACGACTAAGGCAAGTGAAATTTCGTACATTTGTTTTCTATTGCAGAGCTCTTGATTGTGACATGCCAGAAAATTTTCATTTGAGATTGCAGATTTCTTAACCGTGCGGCCATAATCACGTCAAGTGACGGCATCAGGTCGACGCATATATCAAGCGGCCATCGCGCCATTGGGTTGCTGTTGTGCACGGTGCAGCAAGTGGAGGAGCTCAAGTCCCTTCTCGGCGTCTTGCCACTCTGGTCCTCTGGCATCCTTATCAGCGTGTCGATCAGCGTCATGAGCGTCATGAGCGTGATGGCTCGCAGTTCAAGATCTCAGCGGTGGGGTCGAAAAAGTATGAAAATTTTCTATTTCGACCTCATTTCGTTTATCATTTTTCTATTTCGATCGCATTTCGTTTATTATTTTTCTATACCATTTTCGAATACGTGAAAAAAAAACAAAAATGGTATGATCTTTTTTTTTACCGTTTTAGCGGAATTTCCCTTTCTAGAGGAATTCTCATTTGATCATGTTTTAGGAAAAACAAAAATTAAAAGTTATAAACCAAATAACATCTTATTATTTTATGTTGTTGGGTTGTATATTGTGAATTTAACTGTAACTTGTATTTTATATATTATAAGATTTAGATCATATAATGAATGTTTAATATTTATATTATTCATATTTTTGACATTTTTTCTCTTACCGACCGTTTTATTTTGCTTTTAAACTTCGTATTTATCTGTTCGTTTCTGTTTTTATTTTTTTTATATCGTAAATATAAAAATAAAAATAGTTGAGATATTTTTCTAATCGTTTCCGTCTCTTTTGAGCCCGTACCCTGCGAGATCCATCGTTGTCACGTCGATGATCGCATTCATCGCCGTCACCCCAGTCCTTGAACTGTTCCCGCTCTGGCGCAAGGTTACTGGCTCCCTTCCGACACCGCTGCATCGCATCAGGCTGGGACACGTCATGAACATCGTAAGAGTCGTGTCCGCGGCTCCAGTGGAACAGCGGCGCCCTCTCGGCATCGTGCGCGCGCACCATGGCGCCGAGGAAGGGCTCGGTTGGGTGACGCCCATGTCGGTGCTGTGGCTGCTCATCCCGCTGGGCGTCGTGGGCGTCAGCGAGCCGCTGCACTTCCCGGGCAACATGGCGTTCTATTACCAGGAGTTCCCCAAGACGTTGCGGAGCACGGCCACGGCCATGGCGCCCCTGCGAGTTTCTTTTATTATTTAATCTTTTTTAATTAATATTTAAAAAAACCGTGCCAAAGTATGTTTTTAAAATCTACACATTTTAGTCACGCTAATCGTAGTAGCGTAACTCGTGAAAGAATCGCACCACGTAGACCGGCGCGACTAGGTCAACGTCAGCCCTAAATCCCAGCTGAAGGCCACAGCAGTCGCATCGATCGGCTTGACGTGACTCCACTGCATATAGTCGGCCGCCAGCCCAGCGCGGCTCTTCCTCTTCCATTCCTCCTCACACTCGCGCGCTCTTCTTTCTCTCTCCATCTCCGCAACTTCATCTCCAAAATACGGCCAGGATTGAGCCTTCCCCTTCCTCGAACTTCGAAAAAGAGTCGATTGAAGTTACCTCTTTTATTTTCTCCGCGTAGATTTGTTTTTTTACGAATGTTTTGTTTGGATTTGGAGTAGTTAGGGTTTAATAAAATATACATAATTTTTTTACAAGTAGAAGAAATTTACTTGTTTTCGGTATCATTTGTATTAAGATGTGTAATCTTGAACTATTTGTTTAGGGTAATTGGTGTCATTTGTATCAAAGGAGCCGAAGAAAGATTACGGTTCCCCAATGTTGACAGATGGTGAAGTGCCTTTACTGCTTCTCGCTCTGAGGTATGAATGTAATTCTGTTGTCGAGATGATTCAGTCTAGACATCTAACAACAGCAGTATGTGCATATTATACGTGCCCTAACAAAAGCTACGTAAGATTATTGTATTAAATAAAGATAGATTACATTAAGAATGAAGAAATACATATGATTAACAATAATTTTACAAGGTCATTGGAGTAGTTGCAAATTCTTCCAATGGATTGATAGTTTAGAGATGGTTGATGAGAGAATTCTACTATTTCTACATAACCCATATGAGATGGTCTGGTACGAAGCTTTCAAGCGATAGTGACCTCCACCACCAAATCCTCCTCCTATGACAGATGAGGAGAAGGTGGAAGCATCACGAAGACGTATCTGCAATCGCCGCTGTGCAATTGTGGTCATCGGGCCGAGATAGAAAGGCCTCCTGCTGGTTTAACATACACCATTTTTTTGTTGTCCTAAGAAGTTCATGGTTAGTAAAGTTAGATGTGCAATAATGTTTATAGTAATTCGTGACATTGCTTAATATTAACAAGTACCATGTCATCATACAAAATTGTGGATGAATGTGTGACTTACAAGAGTGAATATATGATCCAAAATCTCACTATCTAGAACCTGAATATTGGTCGGATTTGAGTAACAATTTACACTTGTCTTGCAATGAGATGCCTAAAGTTTTATGTCAATGCAGTGTGCGTGCAAGAGAAGGAGTGGTTCCGTCGGAGCTAGCATTTGCATGGTACTGTGACAACACAGTAGGTGATGATGATGCATGGGTAATATACTAATTTTGTGATATTTGTTTGCATTCTTCATGCTCATTTTCACTTTAGTAGGATATGAAATACAACTTGTACTTTATTATGCAGCACACTTGGAGGTGCATCTGGGAGGAATGGAGGGATCAGAACGAATTTTACGCGCAGCTGAAATTGTATAATTCTAAACAAAGGGAGAAAGTTTTGAGAAGCAGAAGAAAAGAGATTCAGTATGAACATTTGACATGTCCCCCATGATGAATCATTGAAATAATTCAGAGAGAGTTTAGACTTGATAAAAGGAAGGATAAGCATGATGCCTATGAGATTGCATTGAAGTATTGGAGGGAGAATCGAGAGAAGTATCCTTCTAAGAAGGCATGGAATTATTTGTCTGTGCCATGGCATACAACATTTGCTACGGGTTTAGAGTGTATGTCACGGTGTGAAGAAGCCGATCCAGTGTACCAAGAGGAGTGTCGTCAGAAGGAGTTAGAAGCTCAAAAGGTTAGAGAAAAAGCTTATTATAAGGCAAGACTTAAGGACCCACATTCCTAGAAATCATATTTTGCTAGGTTGGAGGAGAGCAAAAAGAAGAGAAGGCTAGAGGAAGAAGAGGCAAGAGAATAGAAAAAGAGGAGACAGAAAGAAGAGGAGATAAACAAGAAGTTGTAATTTGATGTGGATGTGATAAAAGAAATGATGGCTCGCCTTAATAAATGCAAAAGTATCATGAACCCATGTGACGATGAAGATGACTAATTATTCTTCCTTCGTTTTAATTAATGTTAACAATGATGTATGAGCTTATTTTTATTGTTGTTGTTGGTACGACGGACATGTACTACTTATTATTGTGTTCTTTCTATGTCTTGTTCTGATGACGCAGTACTACTGGCATATGAACAATGTTACTAATTTGATGCTGTACTTTTACCATGTAACGTACACTATGTCAGGCTTCTAATCACTTACCTATGTTGATGTGATATGTCGTACCCATCAATGTAACCTGTCATACTGATCTCTGCAGCAGCTCAAGAATCTAATGCGAAAGAAATCAATGTCACTTGTAACAGACACGTCAATGTCACAGAGCATCAATAATGGTCTTCTGCTAAAGTTGGACATCCCATGTGACGTGCAAAATCTCGCAGACATGGACTTGGTCCATGCACCCTTGCTTTTGTGTCTATAAGATGGAGTTGGAGTGAACGATTCTCATTTCAAAGATCACAATGGCATCCGACGCAAATCAGAGGCTGTAAATCCCACCATGAGAAGATCGGCCATTCTATGAATGCGAAGAGCGAGCTAAACTTTCCATAGACCATGGTCGTAGGTATTTCCATTGTCCGAATTTGAAACCTGATTATCAGGTAACGATAGTACCTCATTCAACTACTTATGTTTATGTATTCATATGATTATAGTTTGTTATGTTACTAAATTTGAACTGTTTGTATTTCGTATATACAAGCCATGTGAGTTTGAACAATAGTTAGACAATAGTCCTGCGCCAAACAATGTTGCACATATCACAAAATTAAAAAGTGATGCTCAGTGCTATACGCGTATACGAGAGTATCAGAGGATGCAACGCACGCTACTTGATACCCAACAACAACTACCTGAAAGAGAGATAGGACTCAAAATGTGATATGATGAACTAATTAGATGTCGTTGTGCCCGTATAAGAAGACGTTTTTCTGGTGTACAGTAGAAGAGAACGCAATTTATTAATGGTATGATGTATTCTGCAGTCTATGTATGCTATGTATTCACATGTACCAATAAGTAATGAATAGAATGACTGTACCCTCTCGCAGCATATTCATTGAACTACATCTTCCTTTGTCGTTTATGAATATTGTAAAATAACAGACATACACGAAAAGATAACGTACAAACGCACGCATGCGTAAACAGTGGAGATTTGCTATGTAAACAGTAAAGATTACTGCGTCACTTTATTTGACATGACTACACGTCTTGCATGAATCAATGCAGTTGCAACCACATACCATGATGGCTATAAAGCTCACCTCCTCTTCTCGCATTCTATACTCCACCAAGATTCAACAATAACCAACCATGTAGAGTAGAGGTCATGATAGGAGAGCCGCTGTTAGGCCACCACCTATGAGATACGATGAGAGTTCTGGTCCATTTTAGTACAAGCAACATATTTTTGACTTTCCAATTCAAACATAGAGAGATTTTGATATGAAAAATCCATTACGTCCATATGACAGTCGTAAGGAAGGGTGGCCTAAGTACACACATGGGCTGAAATGCATTGTACAAATGAAGGTGGAAGGTGAAGGATCTAGTTGTCGCTTCTTTCGGTGCCTTAAAGGAGAGGTTAGTATGCTGTTACCTACTTTCTATTTTTGACATTGTTTATATTACGCATAGTTTATAATAGTGGTCCTATGATGAAGAAAATTGTGGCTGGACTTGCTAGATTGACTCAGCTTCTATTTCTGCGACCAAAGCATACATCAAGTTTTTTGAACAACGGATTAAGCATTTGTACAATTAGTTACGTGATTTGCAAAGACGTATTGGTGATCCCAGCCATATAACATGCCTCAAATAATCACATTCGTACAAATCATCAACTAAAAATCTCCACATTTCACTAAATCCTACGTACCCCAAAATCTAACAAAACATGTATGAAAAATAAAAGAGCTACCTTCAAAGACTAAATGCTCTAAGTTTGAGAAAGGGGCACGACTGATCCTCGCCGGATTTTGGAGAAGGCGCAGCGAGGAGAGAGAAAACCGACGGCCACGCCCGCATGAGAAAGAAAATAGAGGAGGAAGAGCCGCGCGGGGCTAACGGCCCACTGATATGCACTGGAGTCACGTCATACCGATCGGCGTAACTCAGTCGCGTCAGGCCGATCGACGTGACTGCCGTAGCCTTTAGCTGAGATTTCACGGCTGACGTGCACCCAATCGCTCTGGTCCACGTGACGCGATTTCTTCACGAGTCGTGCCATTACGATTGGCGTGACTAAAACGGTTTAGATTTTAAAAATATAATTAGACATAGTTTTTTTTATATACTAATTAAAAAGATTAAATAATAAAAAAACTCCGCCCCTGCTCGTCGCGCTGGGGCTCTACCTCAGCACGGTGTTCGTGGACGTGGTCCGGACTCGAGGGTCACCACCTGGCTGCCGGGGAATATAAACCAGGGAAGGCTGGATAACGTGTACTGGGCCGTGGGCCGTGGCGGTGGTAACAACTGTCAATTTCGGATACTTTCTGGTCTGTGTGAGGCTATACAAAACAAGGAAGTAATCACAAACTTCTGTTTTTAAATTATTATACTTATTACCTGTTTTGTCATCTTTAACTATTCATTTTATTAAAATAGCTATATTAAATGTGTAAAATTATAAGTTATTTTTCAAATAATATTAATAATAAAGTAAATTATAATAAAACATATGATGTTTTTTGTTTAATAAAATGAATAGTTAAGTTACACTCAACTGCGACAACAATTTTGAAAGAGGTCTGCTAAGGTAGACTAACTACTATTCACTTATCTTTTAAAAGGTAAGCCACCAATTAAATAGGAGCCATTGAATTTTGAAAGTGAAAATAAAAAGAAAATATGAAATATTTAGTTTCTAAAACTACCGCATGCATCGGTTTCCATCTCATTGATTTCATTCCATATTGAATATTACAATATTAATAATTATGGGAAAGGTTTTTCCTCCTAAGAAGTAAAAAAATAATTTAATCATCGAGATTTGTGCAATTCATTTGAATCTATCTTAGAATTTACCTTTTAAACTGAAGAGTAATGCCGAATGCCGATAATGGAGATGAATAAGGTGTGAATGGTCAAGAGAACTGAGACGGCGACACGGAGGGATCAGTCATCGATCAGTACTGTATAGAACCGACGAAAGATGATTATGTTAGTTACATACGGATGTAATACGAGCTAAGCAAGGTCGCAATACGGCCATTTTGATTTCAACATTTGAGCAGAAACTACGGAAGGTGCACATGCCTGTGGAACAATTCGCTCACCCCGTTTATGTAATCAAGAATATTATTCGTAAAGTTAACAATCATAATAATTAAAAAAATAAAGAGGGCATAGTTTAGTTAATGAATGATTTATGCTTAGTGATCAATTTTGCATCTCACTGAAGAAAGGGTAGTTTAGTTCAACCTTAAATTGTATCATCCGAGGCGCCAACCCTTTTGGTGCCCCTATAATGATGTCATATGTGACATAAGAGATTCTTCTAAAGTTTATACTCCCTCCGTCATAAAATAAGTGTTATTTTTGACTTTTTAAAATTGTCATTTGACCATTCATCTTATTCAAAAAATTTACGAAAATGCAAAAATAAACAAGTCAAGCTTGAATTACTTTTAATAATGAATCATTTCATAATAAAATAAATAACTTTTTCACAATTTTTTTGAATAAAACGAATGGTCAAAGAGGAATGTTTGAAAATATAAAACGACATTTATTTTAGAACGGAAGGAGTATATACTACTCTTTGATTCTTATTACTTACTAAATAAAGTAATGTTCAATACTCTGTCATTTATTTACCGTTTCAGACTAAAAACAGAAATTAAAGAGAGGGGTAAAAGGTAGGTGTTCAAAAACTACTAGGGAGAGAGATAGAGACAGACAAGTATGGGAAAGAGCTAAGTGTATATTAGAAAATGACAACGACACATAATGTGAGATAAATGTAGATTAGGAAACAAGAATGACACTTAATTCTATGTCCTGTAGAAGTCTAACATTGAAATGGAACATTGTACCATTTTCACCTTTTATTGACACTTTTTACTGTTGGCACATATAGCTTAATTGGCATTAAAACTTTCAGCCAACACTTTCAAAACAGTCGCGATAAAAACCTACCCAGTACCATCGGTAAAACCTTTGTCGACAATTACTAAATTTTCAGACACTTCATGTGCCATTGATTGACCTTTGCCGATAGTCATTGGTTTTACCGAAAAGTCTTCTTATACCGACGGTATACAACTTTGAAGTTGCACAAATATTTCCTACTACGCATTAGAATCAATAATTAAAGGGGGCTATAACTTGCATCAATATTGTTTTCTAGCTCACTCCAAACGGTCGCATAGGAGACAAAGCCTTGTGAGACTGACACACTGAATCAGCTTATCAGATAGGCATGGATTAGGTGACAAGAGACACGCTAGAAGCGCCAAGAAACTGGGATAATTCCTACCAATATAGGGAAAAGAATGTACCTGCAAGATTCGTTGTCAGCATGGGCAAAAAGGGAGGAGTTCACCCAACAATACCTTCCACTGACTCGACATCAGCATGAGTTAGGTGATCGATCTCGACGATCTGCCGCTGTCTCGCGCGGCACGCGCCCCTTATCAACTCAGAACCACCCTTACTACTGTTGCGATGAGCGTATCGCTAGCCTGAATCATCAGTTCGTCAGCTTCAGTGCGTGCGATGTGTGGATCGCACTCGCGACAGTTGAACCCAGTGATCTGTCAGAAAAAGATGGTGATATAGGAGTATATTATAACGTCTAGATATAATATCACCATCAAATTATTTCCAGAAGTGGACATTGTGGGTTCATGTCTGATGTCTCACAAAAAAATGTGGACCCTATATGGATAATAGCACCATCAAATTATAGCTAGAAGTAGTATTAAAATGTGGACGTTAGGTTCGTCTCAGGGAAAAAAAATGTGGACTCTACAATATCACCATCAAGTAGTTGTTGCTAGACTTACCATTGAAACTAGATGATTTTTCGGCACATTGCTCTGAAAATTTATGAATAATTGAATGATAGTAATCTAAGATATTCTCTGAAAAATTTCTGATGCTTTTGTGAGGATCAAAATTTATCTATATAACAAGCATAAGTAGTAGAGAGCGGATAGAATTACCTTTACAACCTCTTCAAAATTTGTCAGCCCTGCAAAACGATTATGTGTAATATTGTAAAAAAAAGTTAAAATTTCATTGAATTGCTTAAATATAAAACACAAATACAGAATCATGAGAAGAAACAATGGTAGCAGCAGCCAAATCTGTCAGAAGCAAGTTTAAATCATCGCAAGATCTATCACCATACGGTTTTAAACAAGTGGCTGTACATCAAAGCTGTTACTATCTAATTTGTATAGATGTTACTCCTCCGTCCTAAAAGATGACGTTTTTTAACTTTCGCATATCACATTTGACTAGTTAGTCTTATTCAAAA
>BCLH01003704.1:12407-26072 GCA_001602315.1 Zoysia pacifica
TATAAAAATAAATAAGTCATGTTTCCTTAAAATATTTATAATGATAAAACAATTTATAACAAATGATACCTTCATGATTTTTTTAATAAAATAAAGCACCAAATATTAAATTTTAAAGTAAAAAATACTACCTCAGTTTCAAATATAAGCATTTTTAAGTTTAGATAAAGTCAAATTCTTTTACTTTTACTAATAATATCTACAAAATTGCATAATTTTTAATATAAAAATATATTTTTTATAAAATTTTATTTCATGATGAATTCAAAAATATAATTTTTATATAATAAAATATTGATAATCATATATTATTAGTGATCAAAGTGATAGAAGTTTGACTTTTTCTACACTTAGACTTTGACTAATCTTAAAAATACTTATCTTTTGTAACGGAGAGAGTATCATCTTTTTTGAAACAGAGGTAGTAAAAGACTTAAAACCATATGTCAGATCTCTAAAACCAAGGTACTCAGGCCCTACACACCAAGAAAGAAAGCTTCACCGATGACTGTGAAAAAGATCAGGATGGACCTCCTTCAATCCCAAATCAGCCTAGCGCAATTTTCGAAAGTTATGATCCCGATACAGCCATGTACTAGGGCCACTGTATCAACCACCCGGCGTATATTGAAATCCCCTGCTACTCTGGTTGCCAGGAAAAAATTAAACACGTTTCTTCACATCCTGGCTCGCGTGGTAGCGAGGGAGCGCGTGGCATTTTAGTGGGTTGCGTTTATATAAAGACAGTAGATGTGGACGTCTTGTAAGAATAAGGACAAAGGTGCTGTGACATTCTGGCATATTTATGTCCGTATATGCATAGAAATTTTGTCATATCTTCCTAGTTTAGTAGGAGTAGGTGTAATACAAACATAGTAGTACAATTTTAGTGTGCCCAACACGGCTAACCTTGGATAAATTCTTTTACGCGACATATTGATCGGTGCGTGGGAGCCACCTATTGTGACATGCAGGCACTCTCTCTTAATTCATACTTCCCCATCTCTAAATTGTTGTAACATTAACTTTGACTATTTATTTTATTCAAAAAAGTTTGATGAATATCATATATTTTGTTAAAATTTACTTTATTATTAGAGTTACTTGAATCATATATAACCTATAATTTTACATATTTAAAGTATTTTTTTAATAACATGAATGGTCGAAGTTAATGTTTGAACTGTATGATTTTTAGGCATCTTTTCTGTAACACTTCGTATTTTCGAATATTGCGACACTTTATTTGAATTCAAAAATTTCCGAAAGATCCGAGCTCGAAGAAATTCAAACTCAGTTCCAAATTAGTCCCAAATTTAAATTTAAACTTCAAAATGTGAGCTAAAAAATTTTAATGAAATATTGTGAAACAAAAATCTCTCTGGAAAGTTCTTGCAACCAATTGAATTTTAGAAGTTTTTGGAAAATTTTAATTTGAGGTTTAAAAGCTCAAATAATTTATTTTCCTCTAAAAGCTAACCTGTCTTCAAAATTTAATATCATTTTATTTATTTCGATTTTGAACTTATTCCCAACATAAAAGTTGTTCCTTTTCAAAAGATCTACCAGCCTACCAAATTTCAGAATTTTTGGAGCTCAAAAAGGGTGCATTTCGAGTCAACAACAGAAGGGTGCACTAAAAATCCGTGAAAATTCGGAAAAATTGGAAAACGCCGTGGGACCCACCTGTTAGCCACTTCCAGCACTTTTCCTCTCAGCGGCAGCCAACGCACGAGCTGTTCCTTCCCCTCGCTGCCACCGCAACTCCCTCGGTGGAGCTCATGCACGGTGCCAGGTCGACCCGGCCACCGCGTGTCTCGCCTCCCCGCGCCCTAACCCCCTTTGGTCGAGCCCCTCACCCCATTTTTCCTTCGCTCTCTCTCTCTCTCTCTCTCGCCATCTCCCTGGCTGGGCGCGCCGTCCCCTGAAACGCCACCACCAAGCTCACCCCAGCCCTTCCCCGTGGCCAAGCAGCTGCGCCCTCCCTCCCTAGAGCCTCCAAGCACCTCAATCTCCTCTCTCGTGGGCAAAAATCGACCGGCTTCCGCGTTTTCCCCAAATTCCGGCCACCACCGATCGTCGCCGCTTTTCACTGAAAACCGGTGAGCTCCGGCGAGAACCCTTCTATTCTTTTTGATCCTACCCTCCTCATTGCTTCACACACCCCCAGGGTCGAAGGTTGAGTCAAAGCGTGCGCATTTGGGACAGCATTTGAAGTTTTCCTCGGCCATCACCGTCGGAGCCGCGCCCCGTCGTCGTGGAGCCCCCTTCTTCGGCCGCCCTCGCCGCCATCTTCAACCACGCCGCTCTCGTGCGCACTTACAGGAAGCGCCAGGAGCTGTTCGTTCATTGTTTCCTCGACGGAGTCGAGCAAACGCTGTCGCCGAACTCCTTCATCGCGTCAACGACCATCGTCACGCGCTCCCCAGTGAGGGACTCACCCATTCGACCTGACCACTGGGTTCCCCTCCTTGTCCTCGTCGCGTAGGTGCTCTCCGTCGCCCGAGTCGCTGCCGGAACGCCTCGCTCGCGCGGCCGCCGCCACACTCCGGCCACCGGCACCATTGCCGACCGGTTGAACCAGCCGGATCCCGTGCGGCCATCTGTGTGGTCACCCGTGTGGCCTGGCCCAGAGGCAGACACGTGGCACCCGAATGGTTGAGTTAAACCCATTTTCGGAAATTTAATTTTCAATTGTGCAAAAATTTGTAAAAACTTTCAAAAATTATGAAAAATTCATGAACTCCAAAAATTTCAAATAATATACCATTGGAATCCTCTCATCATGTAGAATATTTTAAAACTTCCAAAGTTGCATTTTCAGCATTGGAATTAATTTTAAAAATTAAATAAATTACCTTGCACATACTTCCATATCATCATTTTTCCTGCATATTAAAAATGTGAAAAATGCATAATTATGTTCTATTAATTAATATATGTCATCTTAGAGTTATTTGAAATTTATACACTTATATATTATTTATAAATAATTTATTATTCTTAGATACGAATTAATTCATTAGAAATTCATAATATTGCAATAAATTATGAAAATTGGTCCAAAAATTTGTTTATAACCTTGTTAATATTTTGAGCAACTAAAATTGTAGTTTGTGCCTTCAAGAACCATATTAAAAAAATTTAGAATTTATCTTTCATATTATAAACTATTTAGTATAATATAAGAATTTTTTTTAGAAACATTTTCAGATATATTCCAGCAGCACCTTGGTCCAATAAAGTTCTTTTTCATGAAATCATCATCATATTTTTCTTGTCATATCATCGCATATTCATCTTTATCATATACAATCATGAGCATATCATCGCATGTGAGCATCTTTGTCACATGCGATGACGAGTAAAAATATTAGATGTCATTAGGTGCATAACTAATTGCACTCGCATATCATTTCACACATTTAGAAAACGTCGCGAAAGACCAAGATCTAGCGCTGATCGCTTCGGAGTCGTCTGTCGCTGAAGATCTTCCTCTCGTTTGTGCTAACTCTAAGCAAACCGAAGGTAAGCCCCGATGCATTAACCCTGTTTTAAATTTTTATTTAGTCATTATGTATTGTATAGCTAATATACTGTGCATTAAGTTGTAGGAGTTGTTTGGAACCCTAAAATACATGATAGTACTAATTACCCCTATTGAGTATATATTGGTACAGGTAACTCGATGTAGAGCTAGGCTATAAGTTCTAATAACGATAGAAGTTGAGTGAATGAGAAACCTCACTCGCGAGATTATCGGTTAGACTTTATCCTACAGTTGAATAAACCTAAGACCAGGCGAGGATAGAGTATAAGAGGGATTGGAAAAGCTGGGCTTTCGTGGTGGTAGTCCCGTCTGTGTTGGTTAAGAACCGATTTGAGTGTGGCTCTGTTGAGCAAGTTTAAATAGTATCGAATGCATACTGGGGACATGAGACCCAGAAAACTGATGTAGCTCAATACTGTAGTAGTTGAACGTCCCCCTATCACTCTTTCGACGGGGTAGTAGAGAAAAGCCTTGGATCTAACTATAGATGCACCCGACGTGGTAATCGCATGAAGGACCATGTGCTTGAGAGCGGTAGGCCTTGGGCCGACTCTATGGAATTGTTGTAAAAGGTGGCCACATGCGGCTTCTAGAAAGCGCATACGTGTCGTGTACTTTGGTTTTTTTTCTGGCTAGTGTAAATCAATTATAATCGCTGCCTCTCACAGTAACGAGTATCACTTGTTCACTGCGTCATGTCGTAGTAACAACTGGACTAATAATAATGATAATATGATTTGTTTGCTTAGTTATATGTAATTGTTTGGCAACCATGATTGTAATAGACGATAGTGCAAATTAAATTTATTTTTCCTTTTACTTAACCCACTGCTAAAACTTGAAAGTAAGGATCTATTGTTAGTGCTATTTTTTATGCAAATGGCTATCCCTTGATTCAGCCTCTAATGCTTAGAAGTCGACTATAGTTAGCCAATTTGGACGGTTAAGACTTGCTCTTGCTGAGTAATTAGTGCTAACGGTTTGTTGTTTCCTTTTTTGTTGTGTGAAGTTCTCTCTACAGGTAGTTAGTGTGGCTGTTGCGGCCAAAAGAGTGTGGGAAGGTGAGGCTTCTGTGAACTGGTCCTGTGAACTGGTTCCCTCCTCTCACCGAACTCCGGTCACAAAGAGTGAAGCATGTCTTAGGGCAAGATATGTTTCATCATAGGAAACCATCGTATCTCTTCTATGTCACTTCCGCTATGTTTTGAACTCTGTTTTAAACGTATCTCTCTTAGAACTACTTAAACTCTAATGTAAGACTTAATCGGTTTTCTATTTTATATTATAACTCGTGTTGTACTATTTGGATATTTTTGCTTAATATCACCCGATATCGATCCTAGGCGAGCCGTCCAGTGTTTTGGGGCGGTTCTGCCACATTTTCTTTGAACAAAAAAATCAATAAAGAAAATTGGATGGATCTTCCAACTGTGCTATGACTGAATCTTATCATCAACAATTAGCTACTCATAATTGGTTGATCACTTTTACCAACTTATAATCAGTGGCTAATATCGATCAGTAAAAGTGAACCATGCTGTAGTGTGAAAACATCTGTAGAGTTAAGCTAGTGTAGGCTTTTACACTACTTATATTCGACACTTCGCTACACAACAGCGACAACAATTTAGGAGCGGAAGGAATTTATATATAAGATTTTAGGATATATTGTCCATTATACATTTTTTTGTTGCAAGAACGATAAATCACAGGAACGCACACACTACCATTATAAGCTAATATGACGAAAGATTGAATGGGTCGATCTTAAGATTCGTGAAGTCACGTAGCTGCATCACTCTTGATAAGAACGTCGTATCATATAGTTATAATTAGGTGTAGTTAATACAACAACTATGTCGGATTTTAATCGGTAACTAGCTAGATTCCATCACAAGAAACCTAACCAACTGAGGGTACTCGAGTCTGTTGTGATGCCTTTAACGACTGATGGTAAGATGCTAATAGTGAAATGTGGTATAGTAATTCTATTATATAAAGATAATAGAGTAAAAGATGGTAAGGGGTAAATTATCTGTGTATAGTGCCTTAGGTCTACCATATCCACGAGACACCTGTTTTTTGTGGTAGACGAACGGTCAAAGTTAAATTGAAAATTTAACAGCGATATCAATTAAAGAACAGAGGGAAGAGTTTAGAAGAAACTTTTGAAACAAATTGCTACTAATAGAATCAATGAAAAGAAGAGGTACGAAATGTTTAGTTTTTAATTTTAAAAAGGATAGTTGGCCAACTCCACCGTTTAATACGCCCTGCTGTTCCACAGTCACAACGACATTAATTGGGAGTTGGTACGGCTTTGCTCATCACACAGGGACTCGTGTGCTTACAAATACTACCATCTTGCTGTAGCCGTTTTTGACACCTCCTAGTTCCATGCTCTTGAGGCTTCAGCAAGCTTATTTGTCGTAACATTCAACTGCTGGAGAAGAAATTACATGAGTATGGAAAGGAACGGGCCGCAAGAACCTCTGCCTCTCCCCAACCTTCGCATCGATCATGAGTCTTTGCAGCGTCCGAGCGATGGCAGGAAGAAGGGTGGATGGATCACCTTCCCGTTCCTCGGAGGTCTCTCTCTTTCTCTCTCTCTCGTGCTGGAATGCTGGAACTGTGGAACATGAAGCATGAACGTTACATGTTTATGTTCAGTGGCGATGATGGGCCTTGGTCTGGCCACCAGTGGTGCCCTGAGCAACCTGGTGGTGTACCTGATAAAGGAGTACAACGTGCAGAGCGTCGATGCGGCGCAGATCTCCAACATCATCTCCGGCTGCATCAGCTTAGCCCCGGTGATCGGAGCCATCGTCGCCGATGGCATCTTCGGCTGCTACCCTATCGTCGCCGTCTCCATGGCCTTCTCCGTACTGGTCAGTGAACGCACCCAGCCCTTACGTCTTACCGCGCAAACTATATTATCCCTCGTGTCGCTGGGCCGTCGTGTGTGCTCATCATCAACTACTCATCCACGCGGACAGAGCCTGGTCGTGTTCATTCTCACAGCCACCATCGACAGACTTCGACCGGCGCCGTGCCAACCGGGCTCCGGCCCGTGCGAGCCGGCCTCCGCTGGGCAGATGGCTGCCCTGTACGCCGGCGTGTTCCTGCTGTGCGTGAGCGCCGCGGGCGCGCGGTTCAACCAGGCGACCATGGGCGCGGACCAGTTCGACTCGCCGGCGGACCGCGACGTGCTGTTCAACTGGTTCTTCATCTTCATCTACGGCTCATCTGTGATCGGCGGCACGGTCCTTGTCTACGTCCAGGACACGGTGTCGTGGACGCTGGGGTTCGGAATCGGCTGCGCCGCCGGCGTGGTTGGGTTCGCCGCCCTTCTCCTCGGCTCGCGTTACTACCGCCGCCCGGCCGTGAAGGGCAGCCCGTTCACGGGGCTCGCGAGGGTTGTCGTCGCCGCTGTCAGGAAGAGGAAGGTCAGTGTGGTGACGTCAGGGGAGTCGAAGTTTTACTATGAAGGACCCAGCGGTGATGGAGACGGCAAGGCTAGGGACACTAATGTTGCTCCGCCGAGCGACCGCTTTAGGTAAGAAATAAAACTCTGCTTAATTTTTATATCCAGTTTAATCAATGTCGTACATGCTTGCTGGTGATAAGAAATTACAAAACTTTAACACTATTAGGAAACTGAAAGCGAGATACATTCAACTTCATTCTTGCTAAGCTACACTCACCTTTGTTATTTTCTAACCACAACAGTTATTTAAGTTATTTTATTCAGGAGCGAAGACATTGATCATTGATAGCAACCGATTCTCTGACACAGATTCTCCAAAACATTAGTAAAATATGACATAGTCGCCCATCACTCTTCTTAGCAATGTACCATGTCCAAGCTCATCTGCTGAAAATGAAATTAACAAAACGCTAACTGTACCAACACATCAGTGTCTCTACCTCTATCTTTATTCTTTAAAGAACAAAGTTTTTCTTTTCTAGCAAAACATCTTAACAGAGATTGGTCAGACTGCGTAAAAAAATGCATTCAGAGTTATCTCTTTTTAAAATTCGACAGATGAAATTCCTACACAGACGGGTCTTACAAATATAACAAACGAGTTTTTCTAAATCTCTCATATTTTGGGTCCGCAAATACCATTGTCAGTTAAGAAAATACAACTCTCCTGAAAAAAATATATGAAATCCAAAGAAAATTGTTGAAAAATAAAATAAATTCATTTTGGAATAATATTAATGGTGAAAATGAAAAACTTTCAATTTTAATATTAATATATTATTTTATTAAATTATTATTTTTTCTTATACTGTAGCGTTAGCACGGGTTTCGAGACTAGTGAGTTTAATTCTCTTATTCTCAATTACTTTTTTCGTTTCTAAATTGTTGTCGCCGTTGACTTTTAACATTAATTTTTAACAATTCATCTTATTCAAAAATAAAATAATAAATATCATATATTTTATTATAATTTGTTATGTTATTAAAGTTATTTAAATCACGATTTATAATTATGCACATTTAAACTAATTTTTTAATAAGATGCGTAGCTAAAGATGATGTTAGAAGATGTCGATAATAATTTAGGAATAGAGAGGAAAAACTACACTTTTGAAAGATGTAGGGGAACAACATTCGGCTACGCAAAGTTGCCGGCAGAAGAAACATGAACCAAGCAAAACGTCCTTATGGTAGTTATTAGGCGCGCAGTTTCAGCGGCGCATAACTTTTGCACGCAAAGCATAAATTCTTGTAACTTGATTCCAAGGGACCATGGCACAATCATGTGCTTGATTATTTGGGATCGCACTATTTCCTGCTCTGGCTACCTGTTGGTGCTCCTGACAAAAAAGCAGGGGGTGGAGCCAGCGCCTCACTCCCTTGGGTCAACTGGTTAATTTGGCTGATGGATCACATTAAATGTTAAACGATGCTAAATGGAGTAGCGATTTTTCTTTGATTTTCCTGGAAGCCGTCGGGGTCAGGACGCTTGAACGTAGCTTTAATTACCCTGTAATAAATGATACTCAAAGATACGTACTCCTCTTCTCCAATTAGTACTTGTCAATTAGACTTTCGACGTGGAAATTAAGGATCGGTGCACGTATAGGAAGCGAAAGGAGAGATAGAGATGTATTGCAAAAAGGAAAATGTGTACAGGGCGTGAGAATGAAATATATTTAACTGCACTATGTTAGGCGTGCTTTCAAGTCAAAGATGTGTAAGCAGGAAACCAGGAACTAGGAAATATCCATCGATGTCGGAGTGAGGGAGATATATTTAGTACTACTTCTAGTAAAATATATATTAACCCTAAAATATACTGCTTTCGTTCTCTAATTGATGTCGTCGTTGACTTTTAAATTCAACTTTGATCATCCGTCTTATTCAAAAAAATTTGATAAATTTTATATATTTTGATATAATTTGATTTATTATTAGAGTTATTTGAATTGCAACTTAAAAATTTATACATTCGAGCAAAATTTTTAAATAAAATAAATAGTCAAAGATGATCGAAAATGTCAACGACAATATCAATTTAAGAACGGAGAGAGTATCTCTATCTTGCATCATTAGTCTTGATAATGACTTGTTACCAGCACATTAAAGGCCAGAATTATCTGTCCGAGAAGGCAAACAAAACTCATGCCAAGATATTGAATAAATATGAAAAAAAAACGATCTGCCCATGCATATTGGCATCCATCTGCATCCCTTTTTTCCTACACTTGTATCCAATGTACAACCTGTGACTATTAATAACTTGTATTCTTAGCCACAATGGAGATGAGTGCTTACCCACTAACTACACAACCTCTGTTTTATGAGTGCCATGGTTGACATCCATCAACAAATGTAGCTTCCTGAACCGCGCTGCTCTGATCACGGACAATGACGCCATCGCTGCGGACGGTTCGGCGGCCCAGCCGTGGCGCCTTTGCACGGTGCAGCAGGTGGAGGACTTCAAGACAGTGCTGCACATCCTGCCGCTCTGGAGCTCGACCATCTTCCTCAGCGTGGCCATCGGCGTGCAGATCAACTTCACCATCCTGCAGGCGCTGGTCATGGACCGTACCCTCGGCAGATTCACGGTGCCGGCTGGCTCCATGTTCGTCTCCTCCCTCTTGTCTGTGGTGATCTTCCTCGGGCTCCTCGACCGCGTGCTCTTACCGCTCTGGCGGCGCCTCACAAGGCACACCCCGACGCCGCTGCAGCGCATAGGCGCGGGCCACGTTCTCACCGTCCTCAGCATGGCGGCGTCCGCGGTCATCGAGCGTCGGCGCATGGCCACCGTCCATGCGCACGGCGAGGAGGGCAACCCGGGGTGGGTGTCGCCGATGTCGGCCATGTGGCTGTTCCTGCCGTTCGCTCTCTCCGGCGCCGGCGAGGCGTTCCACTTTCCCGGGCAGGTGAACCTGTACTACCAGGAGTTCCCGGCGTCGCTCAAGAACACCGCCACGGGCATGGTCGCTACGATCGTCGCGCTCGGGTTCTACCTGAGCACGGCCCTCATCGGCGCCGTGCAGCATACCACGGCTTGGCTACCTGACAATATGAACGCTTCCAAGCTGGAGAACCTCTACTGGCTCCTCACCGCACTGGTGGCTGTCAACTTCGGGTACTTCCTGATATGTGCCAAATTGTACAAGTACCGAAACATCGAAAAGTAGCTTGTAAAGTGACCGCTTTCTTCAGTGAATGTTTGAGCTAGCTTACTGGAACTATTTGCTGTATTGTGCTCACCGAGTATTTTGTGTCTCTTACTTAAGCTGAAGTGATCATGATATAATATACTCCGTTTTTTAATTAATATCGCACTTTCAACATTAATTTTAATCATTCATCTTATTCAAAAGATTAGTTCAAGTGTGAAATTTTAAGTTGTGATTCAAATAACTCTAATGATAAATGAAATTATAACAAAATATATGATATTTATTAAAAAAAATTGAATAGAATAAATTGTCAAAGTTGGAGTAAGAAATCAAAGGCGACAACAATTAAAGAATGAAACGAGTAAGCCTAAAGGAATTTTCATGGTTGATAACGTTAAATGTTGTATTTCTTCACATGTGTAAGCAGATGTCGCCTCAAGCAACACGGCTTAGGTTCTGTTTGGAACCAACACGGTTTCTTAAACATTGATTTATAGACGTAATTTTTATATAAAGAGTAAATTTCACAAACTTACAACAATTTGTACAGTTGTAACATAAAATTACTACTTTTATGATTTATTTCACAAAACTACAACTTTTTGTTATGTGTTTAGATGACATGTGGGTTTAATTCATGTATCATTAGTGTGATTGACATGTGAGGCTATGCAATAAAAGTTGTAGTTTCTTGATGCATAGGGTCAAAATAGTTGTAGTTTTTAGAAATAGGTTATAAAAGTTGTAGTTTTGTATTATGATGGTATAAATAATTGTAAGTTTGTGAAATTTACTCTTTAATAAACTGATTTATAAAGAAAAATAGGTAGTAGTATTTGAAGACAGTTTCTTTTTTGTCATCTAGTGATATTTTTGCCCATCTTGTATTTTAAATATTTGAGTTTGTTGAAGGGTAGTGCATCTTTTAGTTAAAGGAACTAGAAGAATCCAATATTGACTACATTCTTGGTTTCTAAGAAACTGGGTAACTAGTTTTTATAAACTGAGACAAAAATTACCTATTTGGAGACCTTTAAGTTTATAAAAATCAATTTCTAAGAAACTGTTTAGATCCAATCATGGCCTTAATAACATTGTAGAATCAGTGTCGTCGATGTGGTTTAAATTAAAAATTTTAGTGGTATTTGACAAATAGGAAATGTTAGGTGGTTTTGTTATTGGAAAGTAGATGAAATTTTGAGATTTATAAGCAGCGTGAATGAATAAAAGGTGTAGATTTTTTACTTTTATTTTCCAATCTCAATCTCATCCTCTATTTCCCACTTCTTCCTTGAACAATAGCTTAATCTCGCCCGAGTTTCTCGCATCTCCGGCAACAGCGTGCTACTAGCGCATTGTTGTTGTAAAATCAGTTTCATCAATACGGAAGAATGATTTGAGAGCATCTCCAACCGATGTTTTATCTGCTTCTCAATCCTATTATTTAGAGTATATGGGGTAAAACTACTCCAACCGATGTTTATCTCGTTCTCTATAACTGTACAATTTTTCATATGCTCTTCCTGGCTCCCTACTTCTTGAATATCTCCTCCATTCTGTATCCAGCAATCTCTATCACAATTATCTGGTTGACATGCGGATCCTACTATTTAGTCGAACATTTTGCGGAACAGGTTGGAGTTCAACAATATATAGAGGACAAAATCTGACTGTTCAACTCCCTAGTTGAAGAAATAGTGGATCAAATTTGATGAACCGATAGCATCTCTAAAAGCTCCCTTAAATTTCTCCTAACTCAAACTATTAGGGATTAGTGTAAAAATCTCTCTCCAACAACTTCCCGAAATCCTCTCCAATTTTTTCGCCCGCCCCATTTAATCACGTTATCCCGGGGCGAATTACCTCCCCGTTTTGCCCTCCCGATCCTCCTTGTCCTGCCGAAATTTTTCATTCACTTCGAAGTTTCCCTCCCAGCCGAAGGTTCCGCACTTCTCTTCCTTTTCGATCTGACTGCAGGAGAGTTGAAGTACCAGTAGCGTTATTATTACAAAACCAAAAAATAAATCGAAATAATGAATTGACGAAATACGAACATACATTGAAGAATTCTGGCTCATATATTGGATCAACAGCGAAGTAATCTTTGTAAAATTTCTAGTATCTGTCTCTTACGACGAACGACTTTATGCCCAGGACACAACTTCCATGTTTAGACGTGTTCAGCGGCGAATGCATTAAGGAAGCACACGCGATGAGAAAAACGAAGATGAATCTATTACTTGCTGCAACAACGAACGATGTTGGCTCATCGTCGCCGGAGCTATGTGCCTTGACTACAGACTGACAATGGAACCTACTAAGGCACTCACGGTAACTTGATCTGAACTCAGGTACCTTGATGGCGATCTGAACTCACGAAACTCGATCTCAAGAAAAAGTTCCGCCAGGAGCTACGAGGATCCGTATCGTCTGCAGTGGAGGGGTAAATTCAGAATACTGTAGTTACAGTACCAGTGAAAATGCAGAGGATAAAGAGCAACGAGGTAACACTGTAGATAAATACTGTTCATCCAGCTATACTGTATCGCCGAGAATACTGTTCGTTATTTACTGTCGCTATGAACCTGATCCGTCTTTTTCGTATCCAATTGTTATAAACGTATCCAAAATCACACTACAGTGTTTTATCTGAATTTTTGCGTCTACCGGAGATGACTCCGATCCGAGCTACGATCGTTGGGAAGACGTTTGCTAGGAGCTACGCCACCGTGGCAGCCAGACTGCCAGAGCGCGTATTTGATTTCTAGGGTAAACGAACGGAACCAGTACTCCCAGCCCAATTCAATTATTTTTGGGGCCCAATTAAGAGAATTGTTGAAGAATGGAAGAAAAATAACCCCTAAACTTTTTGGGTGAGCCTCAAAAGGTAGTTTCGGTGGGATTTTTCTCGTAGCTCTTGGAGATGCTTTTAGAGGTGTAAATAGGTATTATTCTCTGTGTTTTTTAGTTAAAAATATAAATTAAAAAATTTCAAAGTAGAGGAGATTTAAAAACTTTGCTTACTTTTAAACTAAATAAGTTTATATAGTAATTTTTGCTATCTAATTCTTTCGTCATAAAATAAGTGACATTTTTGACTTTTTAAAATTAATATTTGACCATTCATCTTATTTAAAAAATTAAAAAAAATAAATTATTTCACAATAAAAAAATGATCAAAAGTAAATGTTTGAAAATTAAAAAAAACATTTATTTTGAGATGGGGGAAGTATTTTACACTCAGCTTCTGTAAAATGGAAGAATTTCACGGAAATCAATTCAATTTCATAGAAAAAACACATGAATTGAAAAAAAGAATCCCACAATTAGCAGTCGACCTTTTAGCCCATCCATCCTAACCTAACCAGCACGCAGCCTACACCCATAGACGCCGCGATAAAAGAATTTGATCTGGAAAAAACAGGCTGTAGCCCGCGTGGTACCACTACCAATGCAGTCGAAATACAATA